>OZ022240.1:3982316-3987316 GCA_963978895.1 Erpobdella octoculata | reverse complement strand
AAAGAAAATGCTTTATTTATGCTTTGGTTTTTCAATTCCGGTTCAATATGTTGAAGATGTTTTTGAAATTAAAACATTCCTCTATGAATGAGTTTTCAAAATTATCTTCTATATTTCTATAAAGTTTGGTGCATATCTTGTAATTTCAGAAACTTCCAACTATCTTAGAATTATCCCAAAATGAAATTTGTCATTTAGGACTACGTACAATTCACATCTTTTATTTAACTCCATTTTCAATTTGTCAATAATAGAATAATATATGTTTACCTTGAAAGTAAAGCTTTAGATGACTTTACTTTTTCTTTTCTTCCTTTTTTCTCACTTTCTTTCTTTCTTTTTTCTTTTTTTCTTTTTCTTCTTGTGGCGCCCCCTGGCCTCGTTGCGCCCATAGGGTTCAGCCTATGTAGCCTATGCCTAAATCCGTTCCTGCCCGTCATTGCGTATACCGGCACCATCTTAAGCGGATTATTTTACGGAGAAAAGTTGTATTGCTATTAAGAAGCGTTACTTAAGACAGTAAGTAGAAGCAAGTTCACGTACAGCAGATACTTGTAAATATACAAGTACACAAACAACAGATACTTATAAGTACACAAACAATAGATACTTACAAGTATACAAACAACAGATATTTACAGGTATACAAGTTCACAAACAACAGATATTTACAGGCATACAAGTTCACAAACAACAGATATTTACAGGTATACAAGTTCACAAACAACAGATCTAATACCACCCACGCTGATGACGATGACGACGACGATAATGACGACGATGATGACACGAGAGAACGTGCTTTGATCTCTTTGCGGTGGATTTTAAGTACGCCGCGAAAAAAAAAAATTGGATACGAGCAGGTAAGAGAAAAAAAAAGGTTTGCTACGTTTCTGATGTCGAATGGCAGGAATTATACTTGTGTTTATCAGTAAAATTATCTAGGCTGTTTAATAAACAGTGTTTAGTTTATACTTCATTTTTTACAGCCTTTTACGCTTACTTGTTGAAAACTAGTTTATCTAATACTATGAAACTTTTTTTAAAAACAAAAAACAAAAACCAAATACAATTAAATAAATGTTTACATGTATAAATTCCAAGAAACGTCATTTTAAAAGATGTTTTTTTGCAATAAATGAAAAGCTGGCAGATTCAGAAACATAAGAGATTTATGAAAATAAAAAACTCTGTTTTTTACTTGTTTAGACATATTATTAAACTTAATTAATTTTAAAGTGACATAAATAAAAATAAACAGTTAAATATAAACAACATTTTTATATAACTTAATTTTGGATCGTGTCTAACGTGACGCGTCTGATTGGCAGGAAAATGAAGAAGAAAATCGACATTCCACGCATGCCTGGCTACTTCCTGTTTCTTCATTCAGCAATTAAATTCACTCAAGCCTCTCCAATCACGTCTTCATTGTCTGCATTTTTTTGCAAGCTGATGTAACACTTAATTCCTTTATTTTGGTGTTAAATTTAATATACATTATTTTAAATTTTTTCAGTATTTGTTTATGTTTAAATAATCTATATATATATATATATATATATATATATATATATATATATATATATATATATATATATATATATATATATATATATATATATATATATATATATATATAAATAATATTATGTGTGTGTAACTTATGCATTGCGACACCATTCATCCGATCGTAATGAAATTTTTACACAAGCTTGAGAGTCAATGGAGGAAGGTTTCAGTGAAAAAAAATTAAAATTGGTCAAAAAATGAGCGGAGCGGGAGAGTAAGTGGGAACTATATATATATATATATATATATATATATATATATATATATATATATATATATATATATATATATATATATATATATATAAATATATATATATATATATATATATATATATATATATATATATATAAATATATATATATATATATATATATATATATATATATATATATATATATATATATATATATATATAAATATATATATATATATATATATATATATATATATATATATATCCATACATATACATATACATATACATAAGTAAGCAGAAACGGGAACGGTAAAGCAAGCGAAAGCGGGAAAGCAACGGAGATAAAAAGAGCAAGCGGGAAAGAGAAAGTGACCGGGAGCGGGAAAGCTACCGGAAGCGAGATACCGACCGGGAGCGAGAAAACGACCGGGAACAGGAGAGCAAGCGGGGAAGGAAACGGGAGCGAGAGAGACAAGCATTATAAAAACCTCTAAAAACCCCGGGCAACGCCGGGTACACCGCTAGTTTGTAATATTTATGAAAAATCTGTTGAAACTCTTACTAAGCAATTGTTATTATATTTACCATTACAGTTCTAGTTTAAAAAAGGGTGTGTAACTTAATTACAAGGATGTCGCATAAGCAAAGAACACTCTAAAGGAAAACATTTGAGAATATGGACAAATACTTGCAGTAAGACAAATGTCCGCCAAACTTTGATAAGTTTCTCTCTCTTCTTTTGCCTCTTTCTCTCTCTCTCTCTCTCTCTCTCTCTTTTTCTCTTTTTTTCTACAAAATAAATAAAAAAAATATATCTGGAGAAAAAGAGAATTGAATTTCTCGACGTTATTAAAGCAGAAACTTGAAACTAAACAAACCGCCAACATCTTATCACTTCGACAAATTTTCTTTATTTGCACAGCCTTAAATGCTGCCGTCTCGCTATCTTTGTCATTCTGTGTGCATTTTGTTGAATCTTGCTGTCAATCCTCGCCAGTATTTGTGCGTACGTGTCCTTGTATGTATGTTGTGATAAACTACGTATGTTCCTCTCTTTCATTTTCAACGTGTTTTTGTCTTCGTTGAAGATGTCTCTTCAATTTTTTCTGCTTTGCTTATCTCTTGACATTTTTATACCTTCTTGACTTTGTGCCCTTTGTGACCTTCTTGACCTACATGACCTACATGTACATGACCTATATGACCTACGTATATTTTCATAAAAATGTTTTAGGCTCTTATTGTCGTCTTCTTAAATTTTTTCTGTGATTTGTATAGGTTTTCGAGACACCGCTTCAAATAATCCAACATTTAAAAAAAAACTTTATTTATTTCTTGGGTGTTTATAACAGCTCCATTAGTCTTTATATTTTTTCAACTTTCTTTCTACTAAGTCGAAGCAGCTTGGCACATAACAGCTGTGAATCAGCTGCTGCAAGCAGTTTTTGATGGAACATTTAAAAGAGCAGCGCAAATTTTCAATGCAAATAAAAGTCTTTACATTCAACAATTACTTCCTAACGATTTGGAAAATCCGGCCGTTAATTAATGCTGCAATGAAACCATAAAATTAAATGACTCGGTATCTTTACTTTCTATTTTCAATATCACTCTCTATCTCCCTCCCTCCCTCCCTCTCTTTCTCCCTCCCTCTCCCTCCCTCCCTCTCTCTCTCTCTCTCTCTCTCTCTCTTTTTCTCACTCTCCTACCTCGTTGCTGTTGCTCTTCTCCCCTCATCTGGCCCGGTGGACAAGAGATCGTATGTCTGTTTGCACAGCGGATCGGGACGGCGCACTTCATGTCTCCCCGGGTTTCAACGGGGCAATCTTCTTCTTTTTTTTTATTTCTTTAATATTATTTCTCATTTCGGGATGCTCAGTTAACGCGTTTAACGATGAATAAATATTAATTTTTTTTTTATAAATTCTTAAGAAAGATAGCAAAAAATTTTATTATATTTTTATATGAAAATGATGAAAGTACGATGTTTGCACAAGATTGTTTGAGTTAGAGAAGAGTGCAATAAATACCGATCCATCTTGTGAACCGTATGTTCAACATTCATTTCATCCCTATTGGTCGTCGTGGTGAATGTGACGTCAGAGATAATGATGATGATGATAATGATAGTGCTGATGATGATGATGATGATGATGACGACGATGATAATAATGATAGTGATGATGATGATGACTATGATAATGATAATGATAAGGATGATGATGATGATAATGGTGATGATGATATTGATGATGATGGTAATCGTGATGATGATGAATAGGATGATAATAACAATGGTGATGATAATAACAATGGTGATGATAATAACAATGATAATAATGATAATGATAATGTTAACGATAATGACAACGACGACGTTGATGATGATGACGATTGTAATAATATTACCTAAAAAACATTTCTCTTACTTCCAATGTTATAAATAGCGAAATATAATGAAATAATTATTTTCTATTAAATAATAATGATAATTAGTTAAATTTTTCCGCATAAAAAGTGGAAAACACGACTCGATCACGTGCAACGTTTCCACACATGCGTTGTTTTCCACACCACATCATTACATCTCCATCCATCTCTGGAGCGCTTTCTTTTAAGTTTCAGCAGCAGCAACAGCAGGGAAACGCCGCGGCCATGATTGCGATGACGACGACGACGACGACGATGGTGATGATAATGATGACACTCTTTGATCGATGTAAACATAATATCGCCGATGATTTATCATATCCACTTAAGCTCAGATGACGACGACGGAGATAATGATGATGATGACGACAACGACGACGATGGGGTGGTGGTGATGACGATACAGATAATATAATCATTATCATGATTGCCCACGAAAATTATTATGAGGCATCGGCAGTGTTTTTTTTTATCAACAACGTTTTAATTTTATTTGGCTAAAGCCGCCCGTCACAGCAATTTTAATACCCTGTACCCGGGTGATACGTTTTCTCGGTACGCCATTGCGGATCACCACCAGTACCCAAATCCTAACCCCACCGTATCAATTACTTTTCTTCGCATATCTGCCAAAATTTACACTTTTCTCACGACTTAATAAACCAATAAAATTACCAAACAAGCAAGAAAATCATATGCTTTGACACTTTGCTTCCGACAACATTTTTGTTTTGTTTTCCATTTTTATGTTCTTGAGTTTGGGAGATGTAACATATTAAAATTATTATTAACTTAGAAA
>OZ022240.1:3959816-3979816 GCA_963978895.1 Erpobdella octoculata | reverse complement strand
GAAAACTTCACTCATCCCAACGCAACCCAATCCAGGCCATTGGTCAACCCATCCCATATCCAGCTCTGGTTTAGACATCTAAACCAAAATTTGATCCTACAAGTTAATGTCGTTACAATGGTTTTTTTTTGTCAACGATGTTTCATGGAATCAATTCATCTAACTTGTAATTATCCCAGCATTTGCATTTTTTTATAAAAATGACAAAAAATGAATTTGCATTTTTCTAAAAAATACTGTGGTTCATCAATGTTTGATCATTCTCAATTTCAAGGAACTTGTGCAGCTGGTATTTTTCTTAATATTTTAGAGAAACATTTATTAATTGCATGTTTGACCATAACATTTGAACATAGTGCAGTTGGCATTTTTCTCAATATTTTAGAGAAACATTTATTAATTGCATGTTTGAATAGCTGTTGTTTATGAATATTTTTTAAATTCTCTCAATTTCTTTATATTGAAGTTTATCCAATTTTCTTAAAACCTTTCGAGCGCTCAAATGGCTTTATCAAATGGCTATGGATGAAACTCTTTTTTGTATATTTCAGGACATTCATTATCCCCATTTCTACAAACGCTAATTTTATTCGGCTTTATATGTATATTTTAGTTTTGAGGCCATTCAAAGTTCTGGTTAGATCTAGAGATTGGAGTATGTTATCTACAGTTAACTGAAGCAAAAAAAAATATTATCGAAACATACTTTGAAACAACAGATATCATGTATAATTATAAACCAGACTTTTGAAACTTCATGTAAATATGATTTGTTTGATTAATTAACAGGGCGTCACTTCTGAATCCGTTTCAGTCATAATAAAATGGGATGATTTGAGGCCATTTCAAAGCTTTAGCTGACTTGTGATATTTATTTTAGAGCAAAACTAATTATGGTTCTATAGCGAAAACTTAAAGAAAATTATTCAATCAATGAGAACTGAAATTACGACGTTGGAGAAACAATTTGTCATGGTCAATTTCTGAGTTATTCGGATTTAGTTGATGTCGAAGTAATAACTGCTTAAAAATTTTTATAGTAGATGATAGAAAAAAACTGGGTTTTGTTCTGGATTCAGAAGTAGTCAAAACTGTTTTTATAGTTGAGAGTTTCATTGTCAAATTGTTTTAATGACCTCCTTAGATCTAGACTTCCCATGCTTGGAAAAAAAACTCAAAAAACTAAACTAGTTAAAAGTTTTCAAAGAGTTACTGCCCTTTGGTAACTGCTGAAGCATTTCTGAATATTGCACTGAAAGAGCAATTATCTAAAAGCTGTCATATTCTCAGATGGAAATTTTTTTGGATATTAAAAAAACGCAGTCAATTTGTGTTTGTTGTTATCTGTTTTTTTTTTACGGGAGCAAATTTGAATTTTATAGTGAATTTATTTCAGTCAAAACACATTTATAAACTCAGCACAAAAGTTAAATGTAAACGTAAACCTGTTGGCTATCGACGGTAATGAAACTGAAGAATTGAAGATAGTGATATTTTAACGTCAGAGAAAATGTCAAGCAGCAATACAGACCGGCGATGTACTAAACTAAAAAAGGTTCAAACCCACAAGTTTTCAATAAAAAAGTAATTTATAATTGCATACTCAAGCATGTAGATAGAAGTAGATGGCGTTGTTTTTTTTCCAGAACCATGGGTCATTGTGACAAGGTTCTGGAAATTTTACACAAAGCATCACCTAAAGTTCTCGATCTAGCTTACAAGCAAAAAACATTTTCTGTAGAAGTTAAAATTTTTTTTAATAAAAATCAGATCAGAAATGAAACTCTTTTAAAACTTTTTTTAATTAAACAGGTATTTCACTAAAACAAATGATTAAAAACAGAGGCGTAGCTAGGGGGGGGGGCAGGGGGGCGAGCTGCCCCGGGCGCCATCTTGGGGGGCGCCGAAGTGGAAGATACAGTATATTCATGCTAGACTAACTCTCTCTCAAAGTTTGCGTAAGATGCAAGAAAAACAGTAGTTTCCTTCCTTGCATCAGGATGTCGTCCACAGTCTAGTTGTATATCTGCTGCTTCAGTCCATTTAGTTGTTCTGCAGCATCAAACTTGCTAGGTTCTTAGGAAGGGAGAGAGCCATGTCACTCATGTGTTTCATTTCAAACCCACCAGCCACAATCTAGGCACAGATCTCCGGCTCAGGCAAGGTGGAACTTGGTGACCCCTTCATGCTCCAGCCACCAGTCATTTCACATCGTTGACGTAGAGCCAATGTTTTGAAAGCTGCTCTTGCTATCTAGAACGTCTGTGCCCTGTGCAGCACACCTCTTTTATGACATCAAGTTTATGACACACAGCCTAAGGACCATATTTAATTTCATCAGTGTGTGCATTTATGGACATTTATTTATTACATTTATTCTCACTGAGTTTTGTGGATTTTTAAAAAATTTATTTCTGTTCTTTGCGGTATTTTAAATAAAATTTTTGCTTGCCGCATTTTTTTTCAAATACTGATCGGGAAAAGATGGCGCCAAAACGCACGCCCGGGGGGGGGGCGCAAAATTTATAGTTTCGCCCCGGGCGCCAAAAACCCTCGCTACGCCTCTGATTACAAAGTGCATATGTCAAATTGCAAATTGTCTTGATTACGCAACACGATTTCATTTCCGAAACCCCAAAACCCAGAGATCGAAAAATTTTCAAGTCCGTAAACCCGGGATCGGAAAAAGTTCGGACCTTTAATCCTTACCGGGAAAACACAGTTTCACCTGCTACCCGCATGTGCATTCGAAATCGGGATGTGCCGAACCCCATTACTCCCAGTCGCGAAACCGGTACTCATTTATCGACCAGTGAAGGATGATATGGGCATAGAAACATTTAGACCGCATTCATCATTAACTCTTATTTTAATATAAATATATTTTTTACTTAAAAATTAATTTGCTCCAACAATATATTTTAACCGGCAATATACTGTCTATTTGGCGTAATTTAATTTCCCCACGTAACCGTACACGAACCCCAATGAGAACTGTTCTTAAAATTGTACATTGTACAAGCGGTATAAATATATAAATGGTAGAGCTTACGAATTTTCACTAATTATAATGCTAAAGAGGCGCGCCCAGAACAATTTTTCAAAAAGGGGAATGGGGTTGGTAAAAAATTGTTGACCTTCAACTAGCAATTCTTGAGTTTTCAGCCATTTCATAAAAATTCAATTGTTGATGTAAAGTTTTTATGCAAATATAAAAGAACTAAGATTTTTAATCTGTTCTCTAATTAAAATTTGTAAAAATAAATTTGTTTTCGCCATATTTATATATGAAAATCCCGTTATTTTCGTGCAACAAGCTGCCCGTGTTCCTCATGTCAACTTAAACCAGTTTATTCTCAACTTTTCATGTAATAAAAATTTGATTTGTTTAGGGGGTTCTAACTTCAGAACCCCACTTTGGGTGCGCAACTGCAAACGTCATCTAATGTATTAAAATAAACGTTTGTATTTATTGGCATCAAATTTGAACACCTGAACCAATTATATTGAGCTTTGGTTCATTCGAAGAGCATGGTTTATGTCCAGCCAGGAACGTCATTTTAACAAAACCTCGGAATGGGGGGGGGGGGGGGGGAGGGGCATGCTGTAAAACCCACGAGTTCCAAAAACTTTTTTCTCATAATGCTTAATTTTTCTTTTCAAAATAATTGATGTATTAGTCGTAGGTACTTCTTCCAAAATATTTTCAAAGGAACTGGCTTCAAATTCAGTGACGTCTACATCAACGTCAAGAAAGGTCCGCTTTTAATGTCAGGGTGGATCATTTCAAGATCAGTGAAGGAGGCAATGACCCTCTGCCCCACTAAATGACGCCCCTGGCTTAAGCATACCTGGCAATTGCCAGTTATCTTGGTGGTCCAGTTTGGACCTGTTTATAACATATATCAATATTCAAAGTTATACGAAAAAAATACATTGGCTGACTTTGCTCAACCATGGGCCTGTGATAGAGCGACTGGAGTTCGACGATGAACATTCCAAAGCTGTAAGTCAAGCCGCTCCTTATGACCGTGATGATGAGGACGGCTAGGCATACGAACCACCCTTTGCTGTCCTTCCTCATAACCTCCTTCATCTCGTGACATTTATCGTAGCTCGAGTCCACCATCTCTTTGGCGTTCCTGTATCCGCTCTTTATCGACTCCATTTTGTGTGTGTGTGAATAGTCCTGTCTCTTCCTGTTTTAAACTATTTTTATACGATTACTGTTATATTGTGAATTTTGTGGCAAATTTTGCACAAAAAAATAACGTGACAAACTTTGCAAAAAAAAAAAAAATAATGTGACACTTTGCAAAAAAATAATGTACTATGATTAATTTTTTTTCAAATTTTATCACTGTTATTTTCAAATTTTAGAATTAAAAATTAAATTGCAATTTAAAGAATTACAAACTAATGAAAAATATTTGCTCACCGTTAACTGCACGGAAAGAAACTGGAAAGATCTAGCAAGTATTGGAACGACAGATCAAACAGTTCATCATTGACCAAATTA
This sequence comes from Erpobdella octoculata, assembly GCA_963978895.1. NCBI lineage: Eukaryota > Metazoa > Annelida > Clitellata > Hirudinida > Erpobdellidae > Erpobdella > Erpobdella octoculata. Next base: position 3,975,297 of record OZ022240.1, on the reverse strand, counting down.
CTTTTTTTTGCTGAATTATTTTTTAATTGATCGAAAATATTTTATTAGTACTGATATTTTTTTTATTATTATTCGTATGAACAGTTAGTATAGAAAATACCGAACTTTCTTATGCTAAATTTAGCTGAAGGAACGATGGGGTGCAGTGCAGTTGCTGCACACAACCCAGCTACCTCATCATCATCATCATCATCATCACCATCATCATCATCATCATCGTCATCATCATCATCATCATCACCGGCATCATTATCATACCTTCTCTTCATTTTATAGTTTCTCTCTTTCTAACTCACCTACTCATTTCACCTTCTAGCTTACCACATCTCGCTTTGACTCGTTCTTTTTCCTGCTCTTCTTTCCATCCGCCTATCTCACGTGATCTCTACTGGACACTCAGTTGGCTGGACACCGTCCAATGGGAGACTGCGGACGCCCGATGCTGACGTCACAGAACGGAAGGAAGCCAATGGGGAAGCTACTGAATAATTCCTCTCCTCCTACGATGCCATCTCCTCTCACTTCCATCTTCCTCATCTCTCCCCTCGCTTTATCAGCCTCTTCATTTCTAGTTTGTGCAGTGTGCGATGAAAGTCTTTAGAGTCGCTAGAGTTTCTATTAGCACCTCTAGTTGCAGTTTTTAGTTAATTATTTCTTTTAAAAAAGTTTTTTTTTCAGTTCTCTTCTCCGTCTGAAGATCTCGAAGGAAAGTGAGTTTGAAACATGCTTGTTTGGTATTTTGAAATATATCTCTAACAACTTTGCTTCAAATAACTTGACTTGGTTGTTCAACTGTTTCTAACGGAAAAACATTGGAAACGACTTGCGTTGAAAATTAAGAAAATTGTTTTTTCTTTGCCTATACGAATAGTGGTTGACATAAAGTTTCATATAACATAGGGTTTTTTAAATACACAAAATTGATATTATCATTACTATAAATTTGTTTTTAATTTATAATAATTATAGAAAAAAAACTCCAAATAAATGTTTTTAAAAAAAATTAGAACAAAATGATGTGGAAAGATTTAAAACGTTTACATCAAATGAAAAATTTTGTTATGTAAGACCATATGAACTAGAGAGAAAAAAAACTTATGCAAGGATTGTGGAGGCCATTTCATTCTCCGACAAGCCATAAAAACTTCCATAAAAGTTCGAGCGCAGAGAAACAAGAAAGGGAAAAGAAAACAAAAAATTGAAAGAAACATGAAATAATGAGCGTGCGAGCACAAAGCCCTTTCTTGTCCCGGCAGCCATCCATCTCTGTCAACGTACGTTTCATTATCTCACGCACGACTGCACGCGGCAGGTTCCCTGCCATGGCAACGACGCCGAGCCATGGCATCGACTTTTATGTATATGCCAAGTGAACGGGAACGTCTGAATTCAAGAGATAAGAGACAAACCAAACTCACGTATTTATATATATATATATATATATATATATATATATATATACGTTATTTATATATATAAATATATGTATATATATTAATACATATATATATTAATATATATATATATATATTTATATATGTAAAAGATTTTTTTAAATAGTTTATAGTCATTTACACCAGGTGTTTTAAGACTGAAATGGCTGTGTTGGAAACATTCAAGTGAATCCTTTCGTGGATCATAATTTGATCCTTTTAACTTTTCCCTCGTCCTTTCTCCAGGCTTGGGAGTGGCTTGCAAAAACAAGGCATATGTAAATGTATTATAAGTTCAGTTGAGTTAAGGTCTGCATGCATTTAAGATGCTGTTTTTTCAATTAAAGCTCACTTAGTAGGGTCAAGGTCTGTCAGCAAACCAGCACGTGCATCCGAAGTCGGAATGTGCTAAGCGTTATTCCTTTCAGTTGACAAACTGGCGTTCATTTGACAAGTGAATGAAAAGCTAGATAAACATGCGCCGTAAGAATGAACACATTGTTCAATGAAGTTACCCGAGGTTCCACCCGAGCATAATAGTTTGAGATTCTTCTACTGAACCACCGCACGCCTCTTGGAACATCATATAGAAAATTTATTTATTTATTTTATTTAGCTCAATGGCTTAGAAACCGGAAAAGACAGGAAGCAAATTAATTGAAACAAAGTATTTTATTTCAATGTAAAATAAAAACAACTTAACAGCTTTTTGCATTTTATAGACAAAATAAAAAAAAGAAAAAAAAGAAATTTTTTTCTGAAACTCAAAGATACTTTTAGACTCCCAAACGTTTTTGGAGAAAGGGAAAAAACGTTGAAATTGAAAAAAGCTTGTTTTTCTACAAAAAAGTTTTGTTTCCATGATAGAAAACAAGGTTATTTTTTTCAAAGATGAACCAATCTTCTCCTACAGCAAAATAGACTTCAGATATTTCTCCAATAATGAACCGGCTCAAAATGAAAAAAGAAAGAGGCCAGAGAAAAAATAAGAATGATCTTTCCCATTATTTAGCCTTAATCGAGGCGCCACTGATCATACGTCACGATATATACCGGGTTTACATAGGTTGAATGACGTGTTTTGAAAAAACTCAATACTTACCTGCGCAAATGAGTTTAGTAGCATTCATGTAGCATTTGTTTTTTTTTAAATGCATTCACCCTCAATATTAAACATTAATTGATGCTACCAATCATACTCATCGATATTTCTGATTAACATAAGTTGAAAGATGTATCTCAGGAAAATTCTATATACTTACATGTTCTAATGAATTTACTAGCATTCACGAACAGTTGGTGCTGTTAGAAGTTTTTATTTAGAAAACGTCAGATGATTTTTGTTCTTTAATGTAAACGTTGCCGAATTTGCTCAATAGTTATTCGTAACGTTGAAGCTTGAAGTTATTTATAGGACAATATTTATCGAATTATAATTCCGGTTTAATACTTTTTTTGAAATATTATCAAATTGAAATAGGCAAAGCAAACTGAGAGTGATTCCTACAGCCCAGAAAAATTTTAAAGTATGTATCAATGATCAGTTTTAGTTATTGAAAATATATTGTCAGGAAAATGAAATTAAGCAGTTTGTCATTATTACTTGTTATATCTTTATTATTCTAATTAAATGGTAATAATATAATCTACCTAAGTGGTTGCTAAACACTTACTAGATCTTTCTGATTATTATATTCTTAATATAAATTTGTTTGTTCATGATATGTTTAAGAAGGAAATAGAATAAAAACTCATATATATATATATATATATATATATATATATATATATATATATATATATATATATATATATATATATATATATATATATATATATATATATATATTTATATATTTATACAAACATATATATAACACCTCCCCCTCTTTATAGAAAATCATATGATTTCCTACTGGGGTCCAGTACTATCCGTTTTGGAGGGTTGCAATAACGTTTAGGTCTTGCCTCCGGTTCTATTCCTGTTGGAATGTGTGACAATTCCTCCGGATTGGCTTCATTATCTATATGGCTCGGAACATGGTCTCCTTGTCTATTCTCTCCATCCTCATTCTCCGTAACCCGAGGGGTTGCGTTTATGTCTGGTTCCAACATCTCTTCCTCTTCTGGGAACACAATTCTTACCGGGGCTTTCTCTCCATCACTTTTATCTTGAAGGGGCACTGGCATGTCGAATGTCTCAAACATTTCTTTAAGTGCCCAATCTAAATTCCTTGGTCTTAATTGATTTTGTTTTCGACGTCCAAACCGACTGTATCACTGTCACCATCTTTGCATGGTTCATCTTAAGTATCCTTGCAAGGTTCATTATCATGACCGTCTTTGACAGGCTCATCAACATGACCATCTTTGCATGGTTCATCTTGAACATCTTTGCATGGTTCATCTTGAGCATCTTTGCAAGGCTCATCTTGCACATCTTTGCAAGGCTCATCACCATGACTATCTTTGCATGGTTCATCTTGTACATTCTTGCATGGTTCATCTTGACCGTCTTTTTTGTTTCCGCAATTGTTTGTGTCACCATTGAGGAGTTCAAGAAAATTCTTCCTTTCTTGCAGTGCTGCTCTGTGTGCTGCTCTGTTTTCCTCCGCCATTTTATTCAGAGCATTCAAGTTAACTTTGACGTATCTATTGTCCTGCATCATTGAGATTAACTGAAGAAATCTTTTTTCAGTTTCTTCTTTTTTAATTCTCTTTTCTTCTTTTTCTCGAGCCTCTTTTTCAAGTTTTTCTTGTTTTTCTCGAGCTTCCCTCTCTTTTTCTCGAGCTTCCCTTTCAAGTTTTTCTTCTTTTTCTCGAGCCTCTTTTTCAATTAGAAACTTAAGCAATTCTGCTATGTTTGAATCTTGGTCCTTTGACATCCTGGTCGCCAATGTTATATCTTTATTATTCTAATTAAATGGTAATAATATAATCTACCTAAGTAGTTGCTAAACACTTACTAGATCTTTCTGATTATTATATTCTTAAAATAAATTTGTTTGTTCATGATATGATTAAGAAGGAAATAGAATAAAAACTCATATATACATATATATATATATATATATATATATATATATATATATATATATATATATATATATATATATATATATATATATTTTTAATTTTTTCCAATACTCTAAATCGGTTTAAAAATAATTTATTCCCAAACACAAACTCCATAATCTTATAGGCTAATAGATCTATTTCGGCAATTTTTTGCCATCATCAGAGCCGTTTAACTTTTTAAAATAAAATGCAGTGACTAAATGGTAAAAGATACAACTAATTGAAAGGAATTAAAATACAATTTAAATAAAATTTAAATTCATTATATACAAATGTAACAACATAAAAAATATTTAAATTAAAATAATTATAATAATAACAGTAATAACTAAATAATTAAGATCAGTTAGTAAAGCCTTTAACAACGGAATTACAGTCAACTTCAAGGACGTGACTGGAAGAAGAATCACATACATTATCTATAACCTTTGAAAAACAAACGTCTGGTACAAAACATTCATTCAACGAAGAAATACCTGAAGAAACATTGGCACTATTAACATGCATATTTTTAACAGAAGTTGTAAATGAGTTAAAACATTTATTATTATTATTAGTTTTATTACTATTTAGAGAACCAAAAAGTTTAAGAGTTAAATCAAAAGAATACCATTGTTTATTAATTAAAGGCTTACATTTATTAATAGCTAAAGCTTCTTTTAATTTTAACTTAATGGGTTGATTTTCTTTCATTAGTATTCTGGTGTTATCAATTAGAAATTTATGTGATGGTTTGATTGAATGTTGTGTTGACATATGCTGGTATATGGCACCACTTTGACAATGCATAGTCAATCTACGAGACAGAGTAGTTCTAGTATGACCAATGTAATTTTCCACCTGACCATGTGGAAACGGACACGAAAATTGGTACACTAGGTTGGTTTGTGCTACAGGGCTAGAAACATTATTTATACTATTTTTAATTAAAAGATTATGAGTTTTTCCATTATTATAATAGATGTGTAACTTGAGTGTATTATCTTTATTTACAACCTTAATATTATCATACACAATCAGGGGCGGCGCCAGGAATTTTGCTCTGGGGGGGTCCAAAATGTCCAAGGACAAGTTGAAGTATATATATATATATATATATATATATATATATATATATATATATATATATATATATATATATATATATATATATATATATATATATATATATATATATATATATATATATATATATATATATATATATATATATATATATATATATATATATATATATATATGATTCCTTTACCCATTTTGTTAAAAACTGAAATAGAAATATGTAAGAAATAAATACTGAAGTATTTACACTAGCAGATCACAATTTACTCGTGTTTTTCTAGTTTATCTAGGTTTGTTACTGGCAAAGCAAAGTTCAAATATAAATGGAAAAATGTAAGTTGTTGTTATTACTAGTTTTTTCAAAAATTAAAATTTATTCAACTAACACGAATTAAGAGTTCAAAAACAAACTAAGCTAATAAAATTATTATTCAATAATACCATTAAGTACTTAACTGTAAACGAAAAACAGTGAACTATCATCATCAAACTATAGAGAATGTTTAAGAAAAACTACTATAATATAGTTAAAATCCATGCAGCAAAAACATAGTTTGAAAAAAAGAAAGCCCGCCGCAGGCGAAAAATTTTTCGACGATTTTTAGTCTGCAGTCTCATTAACCCAATAAGATTCAAATACCCCCCCCTCCTAGTAAAAAAAAGTCTTTGGATTTGCAAAAATCTCACGGGTGGCACCTGTCGGAGCTGGGGGGGTCCGGACCCCTGGACCCCCCCGGCCAGCGCCGCGCCTGTACACAATGTTTTTCAACACTTTTTCATCTATTTTATAATTAATAATTAATAGTGCCAATGTTTCTTCAGGTATTTCTTCGTTGAATGAATGTTTTGTACCAGACGTTTGTTTTTCAAAGGTTATAGATAATGTATGTGATTCTTCTTCCAGTCACGTCCTTGAAGTTGACTGTAATTCCGTTGTTAAAGGCTTTACTAACTGATCTTAATTATTTAGTTATTACTGTTATTATTATAATTATTTTAATTTAAATATTTTTTATGTTGTTACATTTGTATATAATGAATTTAAATTTTATTTAAATTGTATTTTAATTCCTTTCAATTAGTTGTATCTTTTACCATTTAGTCACTGCATTTTATTTTAAAAAGTTAAACGGCTCTGATGATGGCAAAAAATTGCCGAAATAGATCTATTAGCCTATAAGATTATGGAGTTTGTGTTTGGGAATAAATTATTTTTAAACCGATTTAGAGTATTGGAAAAAATTAAAAATAAAATCGATTCAGCCAAGTGCGCCACTTTTTTCAATCGAGTTTGCCTAAAAGAACATATAGCGCCGAAGTATTCAAAAAAAAAAAAAAAATATATATATATATATATATATATATATATATATATATATATATATATATATATATATATATATATATACGTTTATATATATATATTTATACAAACATATATATGTAACATTACTGTTATTTGTTACGTGACAATGAAAGTAACTCGTAATTACTAGTATTATTGTAATTCGTTACATGACAAAGAATGTAACTGGTTGCTGTTACTTGTTACCTTTTCATGACATTTGAGTTATTTTGCAAAAAGTATTCAAAAATACATTTAGTTCTCAATAATACAGAATTTCTGTATCTGTCGACCATCAATGAACAAAATTCAGCAAATTTAAGTTTATCAAAACTATCAGGTATGGTAGATTGGACCTCTGTGATATTGTTAGCTTCTGAAATGTTTTTTTTTAGAAACATTTCATTATGAAAGTATGTACTGGCTTGCTTTTCCCGAAGCTTTTTAATTTTTTAACTTGATTCCGACAAGGGAAGAGGGCAAAGTTTATGGAAAAATGTGGCAGGGAGTCATGACCTGATTGGCTTCTCCTGGATCCGCTAGTTCAGCCTATATTATAAAGATGGTGGTATTTTTTTATAGCTGAGTGAAATCATTGCTCTATCCAAAGGATTGAGAAATACGTTATTTTCCAAAAAGCAGTAGAACATGGTTTGTAGCACATGTGGAACAAAACGTAGACGGTGCCGATTTTTATTATTTGCTATTGCAATATAAATTAAACTGAAATTTATTTTAAAAGTCATCTTTTCTTATATTAGTAAAGTATGACGTCGCAAGCTGGTCACCAAACGAGAATATTCTTGTGGGCAGTGCCAAGGAGCATATCAACCGCATTTTTCAGAGCAATGATGAACAAAACCAATTGCAAGGTGTTTATGCTTGGTTATACAATGAATTTGATTTAAATAATAGATGTTTTGGATTTCATACTAACTTGATCAAATATAACTTTTTCTATAATTAAATTAGTTTGTAATTTAATTACAATAATTAGCAAATTGGCTTAGAAATGGACATGAGTTGGGTGACTCATGGGCTGGATTGGGCTGGCCTAGCTGGGATTGGTTCAATTTCTTTCACACATGCGTGGTTCGGTTGGGTTAAGTCGAAAAAAAATTAATTAACAAAACAAATTTTAGCCTTAAGTTGGGTTGGGTTAGAAAATAAATTTAACTTTCTCTGTGGTTTGGGTTGGGTTGGGTCGCCAAAAACGAACCCATGTCTATCTCTGAGGTGGCTTATTTTTTCACGTTTGCTTAGCACTCGTAAAAGTTTTGACAGTGCCATTTTATTTAGTCTCTTTTTTTGAACACAGGTCCTACTCGAACCCTACTCGAAAGCTTATTACTTCGGTCACGAGAGGATGAGCAAAAGATACCTCTCTGAACCTTCTCAGGACGGTTGCACCTACAAAGATATAAAAGCTCAGTGCGAAGAAGAACACCCAGGTTGAGAAATAAAAACTTCGCTATTACATTAATTATTGATTTTTTTAAATTTTGCGACAAATGAACAAACAATTTTTGTCTAAAAAATTGCTTTTTGTAACAAAATTTGCTTATTTTAGCTTAAACAAGTTTACATACACGACAAAAGAATACGGACATTTTTTTAAAAAGTAAAACAAGTTTACATACACGACAATAGGGCACAAAACAGTGTTGGTAACGCATACACGTTTACATATTAACACGACAAAATCCACAAAATAGTGCTCGCAACGTATACACGTTTACATACTAACAAGACAAAAGGCCAAAAATAAGTGCTCGTATCATATAAACGTTTACATACTTACGCGACAAAAGGCCACAAAACAATGCTCGTATCATATAAACGTTTACATACTTACGCGACAACAGGCTACGAAACGGTGTTCGTAAAAGACATGGCTTACTACATGATCAACCGAATGGACGGACCCGATTACATTCCTGAGAACTACATTCACACCTTCCTTCTCAGAGATCCACACAAATCCGTTTACTCCCTCTACAAAATGTCACTGAACAAGGAGCTCACAGGTCAGTTCCACTATAACCTTTAACCTCGCAATGATGCCGGTTTTAGACAGCCGTTTGGCTATATCTGAGAATTTGTTTTATAACAATATTCAACTATTGACTATTGTGGCATTAGCCAATATAATAAAATTTACAAAATAAAGACTAGAAAAAATTCTAATCATTTCAGAGTCTTCCCACACACAAAATAAACCAAATAAATTCATTCCATTAAATAACATAAACTGGAAAAAACATTTTATTATATATTAATAAATTTAAAATATTTGTTACTGAAACAACAACATTTTATTTTAAATGCTGAATGACCGATTTTGGTGATGAAACAATCTATGACTATATATATATATATATATATATATATATATATATATATATATATATATATATATATATATATTAGGGCTGTGCCGGTCTATCAGCATGCCGGTATACCGGCCGATTTTTGGCAATCCCGGAAAATACCGGTTCCGCCGGTATGAAGGGTGCGGGTATTGAACAATCGGCATTCAGCACATTACGCATAAAAGACAAAAAGTTAAAGACCTACAGCAGCAGTATGGGCAGTGCAATTTACCTGTTTGCCCATTGTTTTCTACACTTTAATTACGGACAACGGTTCTTAACAATAGCATAGCACTAACGGTCTAGCACCGTTTTGCTTTGTTATTTATTTATTTATTTATTTATTTATTTTATTACATTTCTTATTATTTTTATTATTTTATTTATTTTACTACTTTTCCATTAATTAACTGACTTAGTTTTTGCAACTGTTCTGTTAAGCGCCCTTTAAGCGGCTTCTGCTGATCACGGCGCTATACAAATTGTCGTTTTTAATAATTAATAATAACCGTGACTAATTGTAGTTTAGTTTAGTCTTATCGTCCGAGCTGGCGACCGACCGCGGACGGTAACACTAATTAACCAGTCTTAATTACAGTTACTAAGACACAAGTTTTTTTGATTAAGTGTGTATTTCTTCTAATAAATAAAAGACCATTTTCAAAGAACCTGAATATTATAACAACTGGTGTCAGAAGCAGGATACTTTTGGAAATGGGTTTAATTACTTTGGAAGAATTGAAGTGCTCAGATTTAAAAGGGCAACTTTTTCTGAGGGGTTTATCTACTGTTGGCAAAAAGAACGAACTGAAAAAAGGCTGCAACAATTTCTCGAAGAAAAACACCCTGATACTTTTGAGTTTGAAATCAAAACCCCAATGGAATTAATGATATTGATGAGAGAGGAAAGCATAGGAGTACAGGAGGAAAACAGAGCAACGCAACGAAGAATTGAAAAGCTAATTATTGACGATCGGCTTCGTTTATCAGAAGTTGAAAACAGAGTCAGTAACCTGGAGAAGCTGGTGAAAGAGAACGTCGGAAAAATCAAAACAAGATTGAACAATATGGTCAAACAAGTACAGAATGGTTGCCAAGTCCAAGAAAGAATTCATTCCGTTGAACATGCCAAGACCCCGGCTTTTGATGGCACTGAGTCATGGTCCGTCTACAAAGCTCAATTTGAAACTGCTGCCAGGAAAAATAACTGGTTAACCAGCCAGCAGAAGGCGGAAAATTTGGTATTTTTTTGAGGGGAGAAGCTTTACAGTTTCTCGAGCTTATTGTAGATAGAGATGATTACGATGCGATCGTGAAGGTTCTCGAGAGCAGATTCGGTAATCAACACGCGCCAGAACTTTTTCGAGCTCAACTCAAGAGTCGACGCCAGAAACCCGAAGAAAGCTTGCAACAGCTGGAAGCGGATATAGAACGACTCGTCAATCTGGAATATCCCTTGTGCCCTCGAAATGTCCTCAATACAATTATTGCGGGTGGATTCATAAGCGGCCTTGAAGAACTCCGAAACCCAGAAAATCTTAGGTTCGCCCGAGTAACTGGTCCCAGTGAGGCTTAAGCATTTGCCTTGAATTATGAAGCCTCTGAAGAATCATCTGATAGGTCTCATCGGGTAAGAAAGATGGGAATCGAAGAAGATGACCTGGATGATGGAGACCGAAAAATTATGCCTAGCTGAAAAAAAAACAACTCACCGCATTGCTAGAATTGCGATGGGTTGGGATATCTACAGAGGGACTGTAGATTCCAGATTTTTAGACACGGCAACGAAAGCAAGGGGACTCCAAAAAGCACGATGATGTCAGACAAGCAAGACCTATAGTGGTCCGTTCCAACAAACAAAATCCAGACTCTGTTACAATAAACGATATTTTACCTTATAAAGTGGTACCCATTTCGATTTTGAAGAAAGGGACAAGTATATTTGTGGAGGGCAGACTGGGAATAAGAAACTGTAAATTTATCATTGATACTGGAGTTTCTTGTTCAATTATAAGGCCTTGTTTAGCAAAAGGAGAAGTTTTGCAAAGTGGAAATGACATTCGTCTCAAGACTGCAACTGGGGAGCTTGTCCCAGTAATTGGTAAAATTCAAACTAAAATTAGGCTGAGAAATAGAACCTTTCAGCATCAGTTTTTGGTTGCCGACATAGAAGAAAAATGTCTACTTGGGCTTGACTTTGTGAAAGCACATGGTTTTGCATTGGACTTAAAAATGGGAACATTTAAACAGAATGGTTTGGAAATACCTGTTTATTATAAAGGCGAAATGATTTCGGTGAAACGAGTATTGGTAACAAAGAGCATCGTTGTACCTGCTCAGTCGGAACCTTTGGTTTGGGCAAGAATAGAAAGCAATAAGAACTCAAGAGTTGCTGGGTTCATCGAGCCCCTGAACGGAGTTGAAAAACAAAGATTAATGATCGGAAAAACACTGGTACGAACGAAGTCAGGAAGCTACGTGCCAGTCAGAGTTATGAATGTGACAGAATGCGACAAGCGACTAACAAAAGGTGACGAAATTGCGGTACGCAGCTCAGTCGACCACATATTGGCATGTAACAAGGTGATTGTTAGAAATAATAATAACAAGTAAATTAAAAACGAATTTTTAAAACCCAATGCTTTTATATGTAATTAAAACACAAATTTTGCAATCAATTTTTTCTTATATTACTCTTTTATTTTATATTAAAGTCGAAATATCTTAATTATATCGAAATTAATTAAAATTAACTAAATTAATTGACTTTTTGTAAAACTAATAATTGAATATTGCATTGTCTTCTATTTTGAGCATGTATGCAAAATTTGAAAAAAATCTATCATCAGGAAGTGACTCAAAAACTGATTGCAAGATTTGAAACAGACAGAGAAACAAACAGACAGACAGAGAAACAAACAGACAGACAGAGAAACAAACAGACAGACAGAAAAACAAACAGAGACGACGAGTTAATAAAAGCATTGGTAAAAAAAGAATGAAGTACTCGCAAATTTAGGCACTGCTTGAAGCCGCTAAAACTTCACTAAAAGCAATGGACTATGACAAAGCGGAAAAGTTGATTGAAGTTATGTAATCACTCAACTCTATATTTTTATGTCTTTTTTAGTTCATAAAGTCTTCTGAGCTTTATCAGCTTTGATATAAAATTATTAACCGTAAATAAATATATATATATATATATATACAAGAAACTGCTGAATGCGAAATGGGCCACAAAGTTTAATGAAACTTGCTTGAAAGAAAATATTGTCCCTAACTATGTATGGAATATATATATATATATATATATATATATATATATATATATATATATATATATATATAGCAAAAATATCCATCTCACAACAACATCTGCTCATAGCTGTTATCTAGAGACCACCTGGTCACATCTCTCATGTCTTCATTAACGAATTTTCTCATTTTCTCGAATTAATATCTTTCATTGGTCACAAATTTATAATATTTGGCGACTTCAATTCACCCTCCTCTTTATCGATCCAGCTCTCCAAGAGTTGCTTGATGAACTCAACCTCATCCAGCAAGTCTCTGTACCAACCCACTCGAGAGTCAACATTCTCGACCTACTCATCTCTTGCAGCAGCACACCATACCTACTAACGGAAGTCAGCACACACAGCTTATCCTATTCCGATCACTACTTAGTCTCAACCATCATCACTCACTCAAAACCCATCAGCAATCGTATCACCACCCATCATCGAAATTTAAAATCTATCGATTGGCTCGCCTTCAACAGAGACATAATCAACTCATCACTACTTGATCACAACAGCCTCACAGCTGATGAGTAAACCGAGCTCATGATAACAGCCATGAAATGTTTACTCGACAAGTTTGCCCCTACCCATCATCGAAATTTAAAATCTATCGATTGGCTCGCCTTCAACAGAGACATAATCAACTCCTCACTACTTGATCACAACAACCTCACAGCTGATGAGTAAACCGAGCTCATGATAACAACCATGAAATGTTTACTCGAAAAGTTTACCCCTATCCGTATCAAGACGCTCAGGAAGGGCGTCACAAGGACCATCTTATCGGAAGACGCCATGAGTGCCAAAAGGCACATGAGAAAGATGGAAAGGCTCTACCGCAAGAACTCATCTGCTACAAACAAATTAGGTTACGATCAATCCAGAGAGCTGTCCAGAATTGCAATACTTAACTCCAGAGTTGATTGCGTTTGACATGAATTGAGCTCTTCGGCCAATTCTCGCTCTCTTTGGCGCAATCTAAACAAGATTCTCCATACCACCACTGAACATAATAGTCTCGATGACAACAACTGAAAGACGCTTGTCAACTCCTTCAGCAACCATTTCATAAATAAAATAAGTAACATTCATCAAAATATAAAACAACGTTTGTCATCTCCTGCTCACTCACTTCCGTCATATGCAACCAGAGTCATTCCCTGTCACAACATGCATTCTCTCCAACCAATAACCGCATCTGACGTAAAGACAATCATTAAAAGCTCATGCAACAAAACTTCTCCTCTCGACCCTTTCCCACATCAAGTATTAATTAATTGCTCGGATACACTCTCCATCATCATATCTAACTTAATCAACCTTTCTTTTGAAGAAGGTGACTTTCCAAAGTTATTCAAAACAGCACAAGTCTTGCCACTCTTAAAAAAACCCCATCTCGATACCTCTGACCCAGGTAACTTTCGCCCCATTTCCAACCGTTCTACCATCTCTAAAATCATTGAACGTGCTGTTCTAAAGCAACTCCAACCGCATATTACTTCCAACCCTAATTACACTCTTTTCCAATCAGCGTACCGATGCACCTTTTCCACTGAAACTGCCTTACTACACATCTTTGATCATGTCTTCCACTCTTGCGGCTCAAAAGAAGCCACTATGATTGCTGGACTTGACCTGTCTGCTGCCTTCGACACCATTGATCATTCCATTCTACTTCAACGACTGAAAGATGACTTCGGCATCAACGGCTTAGCCCTCTCCTGGTTAACATCTTACCTCACTGGTCGCTCACAATTTGTTAAACTCGGAGATCACTCATCTCCTACTGTTCAGCTCACCCATGGTGTTCCTCAGGGCTCCGTCCTAGGGCCACTCCTTTTTACCTCCTATATATCTGCTATAGCACAATGTTGCTTACCACCAGTACGCCGATGACACACAGCTATTCATACCCATCAGCCCCAAATATCCCACTGACCTTTTTTCCAGAATCAATAGACTTACTTCATGCACACAGGCTGTAGAAACATGGTTCCTACATAACAATCTTCAGTTCAACACATCAAAAACCAAAGTATCCATCTTAGGCTCACATCATCTTATCAATTCGCTCTCTCATATCAAATCAATCAATTTTGATCATGATCTCGTTCATCTTTCACCATCCCTGAAAATACTTGGCGTCACTATAGATAATAAACTAACATTTTCTAATTACATCACTAGCGTCATCAAGTCCTGCAACCACCACCTGAGGGCCATACGCCATATCAGGCCATTTCTCACTACGGAGCTAGCTTCTACGCTTGTACGTTGCCTTCTCCTGTCAAGAATTGATTACTGCAATTCTCTCCTTCACAATATCACCCAGCAACAGTGCGCGCAACTTCAGCGGACCATGAATAGGGCAGCCAGAATCGTCCTGAATGTCGATAATTCAAAAGGCACACGTCACCAATCCTCTGTTAATAACCTCATCCGTCTTCACTAGTTACCTATCACTCACCGCATTTCGTTAAAGATTGCTCTCCACACTCACAAAACACTCACTACTTCATCACCCCCATATCTCGGCACCCTACTAAAAATCAGGAAAACTGGCAGATGTCTCTGCTCTTTTGCAGCTCCTCTCCTCCAGCAACATCACATCTCTAACAATATTTCAATGCGTGCCTTCCGTCATGCAGCGCCGTGTGTGTGGAATGCACTACCTCCCGACATAAGAGCTACTGAGTCGACGGAACTTTTCAAGAAGAAATTAAAAACTTATTATTTTAAAATATTTTCGGGGACTTTCGAAAGCGCCTCAGCTAATATTGGCGCTATATAAATACACTCATTATTATATATATATATATATATATACACACACACACATATATATATATATATATATATATATATATATATATATATATATATATATAT
>OZ022240.1:3842316-3957316 GCA_963978895.1 Erpobdella octoculata | reverse complement strand
TAAAGTCTGGATTTGGATTAAATTACCTATCACGTTATCAGCGATGGTTTTCTTGGCTTAAATTCCATAATAAAATGGCGTTTTATTTCAGGCTGGGATCATTTCAGCTCCGAGGAAGTTGGCTTTAAGGAGCTGTATCAGATGTTCAAGCTGATAACCGAGCAGCTAGGTCAAGAGGCCATCATCGTGGATGCAGATGACCTACTCAAGCACCCTGGTCTGTTGTTATTCGATCTTCTTCGCACGAATGCATCGAATTATTTCATTTATTGACTGCAGAAACATTTATACACATAAACATGTATATTCTTTAAATTTGTTTTGCTTTTTCTTCGTGAATTGCACATTTCTAACGATTTAAAAAATAACTACAGTATTTTTAAATGATGTTCTAAGTTTCATTTTTTTTTATAAATTTATCGTTTCAATAGAACAAATTTTCCGTTTGTACTGCGACAAAGTGGGCTTGAAATTTGAAGATCGTATGCTCAACTGGGAGGAAACACCTCAGGACCTGGCTATCTTCCAGGAGTGGATGCCCTGGTTCGAGGGGGTGCTCACCTCCAACACGTTCCAGCCGTCGGCCACGAAGCCCAAGTCTCCCATGATCATGCCCGACTTGCCAAGGCACGTCCAGAAGGCCATCGACGAGAATATGGTCTACTACAACAAAATGTACCCCCTTCGTCTCAAGCCAAATCTCCTCATGGTCTCGTAATCGATCGAAGAAAAAAAATTTCCGAAGATAATTATCGTCAAAAATTAGTAGAAAAGTTTTTTTTAATTAAAACTAATTTGTCTTGTGCAGTTTCGTCTCGATTTTAAGTTTATTCGTTAGAAGTTGAGAGGAAATGAGTTTGTAGAAATCTTTAGGCGTTGCTTGTGTTATACGAATTCTTTAAATTTAATCTAATTAAATTCAATTCTGTTATAAAAATTCTTCAAATTTAATCTAATTATTGTAATTCTGTTAAACAAATTCTTTAAATTTAATAGAATTATTGTAATTTAATTTGATTATTGTAATTTAATTTGATTATTGTAATTTAATCTAATTATTGTAATTTAATCTAATTATTGTAATTCTGTTAGGAAAATTCTTTAAATTTAATCTAATTAAATTCAATTCTGTTATAAAAATTCTTTAACTTTAATCTATCGCTGTTAAGTGCATGCGAACAATAAAAAACTGATCGAGAGAACTATTTAAGAACAGAGTAAATATGATGATCGCAAATAATTTTATATCAGCCTAAAAAAAACAGCATTTGAAACCTGCTGCAGCTGAAAATGCAGAAAACGTGTAGATAAATAATTAACATTACCACTAGTCTATAATGTTGTCATAGAAGAACTTCGTTTACACGCGTGCGAGAGTGTTTAATTTAGATCTGCATGTTGTCTCAAACCCAATCATCATCTTCACGTTACTACCCGAAGTCTTTCACGAACTGTAATATTGAATATGCGGTAGCTATGTTTTTATTATGCATGATTTAGACATTTTTATTTATTTATTAGCGCATATCTTGTTTTTTGTCTCAATTTTTTTGGCACTCTTTCACGACGACTTTACCATAACAGTGTGCTCAATCTATACAGAACGATTTACAAATGGCTCCTCTTCACGTTTATGATTCTATATTGTTTTGCGTTTTATGTTGTTGTTAGTCGAAGGCAAAAAAAAAAACTTTAACATATTTTAATTTATACCTGATTTTATGACTTGAATATTTATCGAGCATGTTGTAATTAGTTAAAAGTGTGTACGTTCGCTATAAGCCGTATTGACAATAATTGCCTGCAGCAATATGTCTTTGATATTTTCACTATTAGCACTTTGTTAGCAAAACTTGTGAACGAGTTTAGAAAATTTTTAGGCAAAATCGAATGTTTTATTTCTTTAGAATAAACTGTATTAAGTTTTTTTTTTAGAACTTTCAATTCAACGTTACTCTAAGTACACCTGGGCTTTACTACAACCTTGTAGGAGTCAACTAAGCTATAGTGTATTCTTGGTCAAAGGTAAAACATGGTAAAACAGCTTAGCTTAGCGTATTTTGTAAGCAGGAAAACTGTTGGTATACACAGTTTTAATTATAAACGCTGCCGGTATATTATAAAAATATTCAATAACTTCAATATGGCCGATTATTTTGGATGCCCCTTCAGGAGTGTCCTTTTAGCAAAACCATGGGGGAAGGCAGCAGCAAAATGCTTCATAAACCCAAGCATTTTAAAATTGTAAAGTCCTAATGCTAAGCTTTTTTTCCCTAGAAATAGCTGATAGTAAAAGAGTAGTCGTAGTTAACATTATCTAAATATTTTTTCAAAGTCTGATGAAATAAAAATTTTTTATGAAAATCCTAAAATCCTCAGAAGGTCTTCTTTCCAAACGACCCACTGTACCCGGCGTTACTTTTTCTCCAGATTAGAAACAAGTTTGCGGTGTGTCAATTTTTGTAAGTGTCATCACGATAAACTTCACCCATATCTGTGTTAAGATTTAAGAGTTACTTCCCTCGTATCTGTTTATAGATATCATAAGTTAAGAGTTACTTCACTCGTATCTGTTTTCGATTTCATAAGTTGCGTCACAGATCTAACTATGTTCAGCTTTCAGCCAATTGCACAGAGATCAATGATTAGACGTAAGCAGGATTCAAGGTCGGAACAAATTAGAATCAACACCCACATAAGATTTGCAACTGCTTGCCTAAGACTTCAGAATTGCAGGGCGCAGCTACAATTGAAAGCTTAATATTAATCTTAAAGAACAACTGTTATCTGCTGAGACTCTTATAGGGTTATTTTTTTCAAGCCACAGGGTGGCAGAGTGGTAGAGTGGTCGATCATTAGGTCGGCAGTTCGAGCCTCACAGGCGTCACCAGCGTAACTCCCTTAAGCAAGGAGTTCACTCGCATTCGCCATGGGGTAGGCGCCTATAAACGGCTGCCTCTTCTGCCTCCGCGTGGCCTAGAAGCCTACGTTACGTTTTTTTCAAATCCTTTGTAATTTGGCAGTCTTATTTTTAGCAAATCATTTTTGTGTATTAAATAAAAAAACATTCACCACAGTTTTATAAATACTCGACATGGGAGGTAGTATGTGAGGATGGGAAATATAAGAAAATTTCAAATATCATCTGGTTTTTTTTTATGAATAATTACATATATATATATATATATATATATATATATATATATATATATATTTTGAACGTATTTCGGCGTAATGTTTTCTTTTAGGCATGCTCTGTTAAAAATGATAGACCACTTTGCGTTGATACGTTTTTTCGCCAAGCTTTCAAAATCTCTTGAATTCATGATAACTCCGCTTTTTAAATAGATTTATTAAAAACGAGGGCTGACCGATCGGTTTCGCAGAAAAGCATCTTCGGAGCCCTTTAAATTACGAAGTTAAAATGTATTTACTATAATGCGAAAATAGAATGAAACTATAAAACGACGAGAATAAACATTAATGGAAACTGAAATAGAAAAACAACGTATGGAAAGTGGAAAGCAAGATATAAAAGGTAGGTAACTAACGTACAAGATTAGTAAAAACCGAAGCGGAAAATAATTGTAAACAAAACGAAAACATGGCGATAGTGGCCGCAGCGCAGGTATTTACGCAACTATGCGCTAGGTAATTGTTGTCAGGTGCGCGCAATCAGGCTAGGTACGTCTACCGCGTCGTATTGTTATATTAACGTTGTTGACGAGTCGAGCAAATAGCTGGAAAGAAGACACGGACTCCACCGGAAGACGGTCATCGGACGAGTCACCAACGCCGCGGCCACGCACACTTTCCAGACTGGAGTTATCACGTGATGGGGATCCATGGACGAGACACAGGCCCTGGCCATCATTGCCGACGACGTCGGCGATCGGAAGGTGAGCAGGAGTAAGAGGGCCGACTCCTTGGTTGCCACGAGAAATAAAGTTGTCCTCACCGCTCGCCGATGAAACCAGATGAACATTGTTAAGAACATCGGTTGTCGGATGGCACCTTCGCTAAAGGCACCTTCTATCAATAAACAAACGTTGAAGAAGATTTTGTCCTTATGCACCCTTGATACTCCTTTTCGTCATCCTAACGGTGAACTTTACGTTCAATTAGACGCGTCGCAATGGGCTCACCCCTCGGACCCACGTTCGCTGAATTTTACATGAGTCACCTTGAAAACAAGGTTTTCAGTACGTTTACAAAACCTTTGTTATACGCTCGTTACGTCGATGATATTATTGTTCTATGTCAGGACGTATCATATCTCGAAAAACTACAACAACAACTACAACTAAACTCCGTTCTAAAGTTCACAACGGAGGTCAGCAATTTTAACAAGCAGTTGGCGTACCTTGATCTTCTGCTCACGCAAACCGAACACGGTTTTAGATCAACTGTATACACAAAACCAACAAGCGGTGGCGATTTTCTAAGTGGCGATAGTTACTGCCCTGAAAGGTACAAAACCAGTGTAATTACCGGTTATCTAAATCGTGCTTACAACTACTCTGACAATTGGAACGACTTTGATGCTGAACTCAAAAGAATAAAAGCTCTCCTTATTAACAACAATTTCTCAAATACAATGGTCGACGAAACTATAAAAAAGTTCGTCGCTGGAAAAGTTAATAACTCAGCAACCACAGAGCAATCTAAGAGGTCATTCCTTCCCATCTTCTATCGTGCTCAAATGCACGACAACTACAAACAGGATGAAAAAGTAATAAGAAATATAATCTATGACAACGTTAAAGTTTCCAATCCTTCATCCGAGGAGTTAAAACTGCACATCTACTACAAAAACTTGAAAACCCATAACCTGGTTCTGAGAAATAGCCCTATTAACGGCGGCGTTTTGCAGAGAAAAAACGTCGTCTACAAGTTTACTTGCCCATATGCTCACAATAATCTTGAAACCTACATCGGCCACACTCGGACAACACTCTCTCGCCGTCTGACGATGCACACACAGGGTGGGAGTCTACATGCGCATTTTATCAAATTCCACGGCTCTAAACCAAACCAAAAAATGCTTCGCGACAACACCGAGGTTGTCTCTTACGACCCTGATCCTAATCGTCTCAAAATTAAAGAGGCGTTGATGATCTCTCAGCAACGACCTAGCATAAATATCCATGATGACAAGTTCGGACGTACCTTGCTGCTACATTGTGGTGCAGACGGCGGCTGTGCTAACGTCTATCCTGTCACTCATAACTCCGCAAGTGAAACGACTTTGCGTGCGGATGAGCCACGCCATACTTCGAATGTGTGCGCTCACTCTCATGTTTCAAAAGTCGGTGGTGAGGTGGTTTCTACTTCCTGTGGCAACAGACCAGTCGACCCTGTAATCACCACTTGCCTTCCGTCTGCCGACGTTCTTGGCAGCATCGACCAAGATCTGGCCGTATGCAGCGAAGACAATTCCGCTTCTTGTAGTGACCAAGAAGTTGACACTCCAATTACCGTTAGCCATCAGACTACAGATGTTCTTAATGAAGTTAAAGAAGTTCAGATGGCCACCGGCGAAAACAATTCCGTTTCTTTTGGCGACCCAGAAGAAGACACTCTAATCGCCATTTGTCCTCTGACTCCGACAACCGATGTTCTTAACAATCTTCATCTGGTTTCATCGGCGAGCGGTGAGGAGAACTTTATTTCTCGTGGCAACCAAGGAGTCGGCCCTCTTACTCCTGCTCACCTTCCGATCGCCGACGTCGTCGGCAATGATGGCCAGGGCCTGTGTCTCGTCCATGGATCCCCATCACGTGATAACTCCAGTCTGGAAAGTGTGCGTGGCCGCGGCGTTGGTGACTCGTCCGATGACCGTCTTCCGGTGGAGTCCGTGTCTTCTTTCCAGCTATTTGCTCGACTCGTCAACAACGTTAATATAACAATACGATTTGCCAGCTGTGATTGAAACCTTCCAACGTCAAGTCCCAGTGATTGTCAGATCCTGATCTACTGGCTTTTCCTTGAACTGATCTTAAAGCTATCGACAACAATCTAAGCGTGATTTGTTGTGTAAGTAACTCACCCATAAATTCTAGCACATTTTTGAGTAATAGTAATAGCAAATAAGCAAAACATACGTTAAGTTATAAAAAGCTTTAAAACTGTGTTTATAGTTGAAAAACATAAATAAGGTTTGAAAAGAAGAATTAACTTATTTAATAGTTATTCAATAAATTCGCTTTTAATTTATTGCGTTGTTAAAATCAAATTTAATTTTTGTCCATGAATTTAAAACTTTTATTTCAAAAGTAAGGAAAAAGAAAAAAATAAAATTTTAATTTTTAAAAGCAAATACTATATTAGCTTGAAAATTACTATGATAGTTGAGTCGTAAAATTTGTATTTATTTAAATTTATTCAAATCGATTGAGGGCTTTCACGAAAATCCATTCATTATAAGAAGCCAAAACAATGCTTTTAGCTTAAAGTGCTATTTGTAATAAAGTTAGGTAAAACAAAGAGTAGAAAACATATTAATGTGTTGATTCATAAGCGCCCTATTGTGAAAATTTTCGCTAAAAAAAATTCAAGGTTTTCAACCATAATGGTTATTTACTGCTTGATCGATAAGGAAGGCTGCATTTGCCGGCAAAATAAACCAATGCTTTGTTTTTTAGTTCTTTAAAGACAATGCTGACTGGCTGACTTGCCCAAAACTTATTTTTTTCGATGCAATTTGCAGTAATGTGTTTCTATTAGAATCGGCATGAACGGCGCACTTTACCTAAGTTCCTGACCAATAATAATAATAAATAAATAAATAAATTATTTGCGTACAAAGGCTTGCCATTTCTATTATATTTATTTTCTAAGCTATTCATTCAAAATTACTTCAGAATATTTTAATAAATTATTTCCACCAGCATATTTTGTGTGTGGCAATCTTGTATTTCTACAAAGATGTCAGTTGTTTTTAAGCTTTCCACCGTATCTAGACAAATTGAGGTACAGTCGGCCACTGATACTCGTTTAATATTTCTTATTTTTTCACTCATTTGTAGTTAAAGTCAATTTTTATTAACATAATTGAAAATTTGTATTTGATATGTTTTTACAGTTATCTTTTGAAATAAAAAGCGTACATTCCAACAACTTTTTCTAAGATTTTATCTTGTCTAAGCAAATTTGTGGTTAATAAGGTACAGTTTCTGTCTGTGCTATTTTTACTTAGACGCCATTATAAGTTTTCGAAGCAGCTTGATAAGATTTTTTTGGTAAGAATTTTTTAATCAATCCATCTTTTTTAAAAAGAAAGAAGAAAAAGCTATATTTTTGTAAACATCCACGCTGAATCTGACGTAAACCACTACTGGCCAAACTCAATCAGCAACCGGTGTTCATCAGGGTTCTGGCTTATTCGTACCAAAACCACTTTTTTTGTACACCATTCTGCTCACCGTTGAAACTACTCTACTTGACCAGTCGTACATCGAGTGTCCTAGAATTTTTTGAAAGCCGATAGTAGTGGCGAGTTGAAGCTGCGTGTTTTCTTATTCATCCTTAGACCTTGATACCGTCAACTCCGGGGTCTTATTGAGATGCCGCATAAAGTCATTTGGTCTATGAATAGCTGCCTAGAAATAATGAATACAATCCTATCTGACTGAACGTTTTCTTACACGCTCTGGTGCACTCGTGGTCTAAGTTACATTGAGTAGTACTTCAAAGATTTGTGATGAGCTCACCTTTTCTTAATAGGCCAAAATCATTGCTGAGGTAAACTTGAGACGCTAACATACACACATATCTGTTTCAAAACATCAATTGATTTGAAATTGTTGCACTGCACTGAAGCCCTTGGTACGTTTGTTAGGTTTTCAATTGTCACTTGCCATGACTTTATCAAATAAAAAATACTTCGGTCGTTATGTACTGTCTTTGTCAGTAATAGAATGAAAACCGCACTGAACAGAGTTTTCTGAATATTTCAGTTTCTTGGACATTTTTCATTATTAAAAAAAACCAGCTAAATTATTTATGTGATTACTATGCTGAAACACGTCAAAACAATATAACTTTGTACTTGACCCGCTTTGTCTGATTTGACAAGAGCTATACTACACGGGTCAATTATTGCGGCCCGGCAAGGTCCGGCCGTCAAACAACTCAATCCGACCCGCCAAGAGCCGTTTCATAAACCACGATTCTAGACCAGTCCCAGTGGTAATTTGGACCCTCGCCCGTTTTTACGGACTTAAAATTTGTATATTTAGTAAACAAAATCTTGTCCTGGCCCGGCTTTACTTTACCTACCTTCGCAGCAAATAATCGCAGGTAAAAGCAATTTAAATAATCTCTACCGGAATAAGGTTGTGGCTAAAATCTCACGCAAAAAACACGAAATCTTAACGGCGTCTTGTGTTCAAGTTCATCTTTCTCACCAGTCAATCAGTCAACCAGCCTATCTGCCAGCTGGTCAAAGTGTATTTTAGTTTCCAAAAATGTGCTAAAAAACGGGCTTTCATAATCTCTATTACTTTATTTCAATGATATAATAATATATGTTTGATGGATTGGATCTATTGGATGGTCGGTCGAGCTAGGTCGTTACTATACTATACATAGACCAATTACTGAATAAGCTCTAGAGTTGTTTTGAATTGGCAACAAATAGATTAAAAAAAAATTAGTTATAAGTTTACTGTTCGTAGTTTACTGTGTTAGTTTTAATCCTCGTGTTGCTCATTTTAAAAAGCTTTGCTCATGAAATTTCCTCTGTACCACTATTATTTAAAGCATTTCGTTTCAGTCTCTGCATTATTTTCCCCTACTCGTATATTGTATGCATAGTTTTTACTACTTTTTACTAAAATTCCGTCTAGATCATATAAAATACCATTTTTGTGATATTTCATACCATTTTTCCTCACTCGTTTAATAGTAATATTTTGACCATGACGTGCTTAGGTAATACATACCAACTCATCCACTACCGTTCTTATATTATTGTTTAACAACAGAACAAACTTAAAAAGTTGTTTAAAATTTTCATTATTTGTGAGCACTTATGAACCATCGATTTGTTGAAGCTGACGTGAAGTATTAATGATAAATATAAACTTATTGTCACAACCACACAATGAAAGCCCACATGCTATCTATATTATAATTGAGAAATGGACTTTCTGATTTTTTTCCAAATATAAAAAAGAAATATTTTTATCTAATTGTTCTCCATACGGAATAATTACATTTTGTTTGCTGCAGTTTTGATAAATGACGTTTAGTTGTGTAGAATGCTCAGACTAACTCTAAAACGCTCATTTTTCGACCATGTTTAGTAGAACAAAAATAAACAAGTAAAGGAAAAAACGAGTTTTTCAACACAAACTTTGATTTCAAATACACTCGATTTAGAAATACGAAAGATCTTCAAATAAAGTTGTTTTTTTTAATTGAATCATGTATTGTCATCCAATATAAAACTATGCTGAAAGTTTCATCTTTCTAGCTAATCAAAAAGCTGGTTAAATTTTACTTGCAAGATTTACTTACAGAGAAAGACACACACACACAAACAGAAATTGTAACCTAATATAAAATTTGTAAAAACTCTTTTCTATAAAATGCTTTTAAAAAGTACATAATACATTCTTATAAACATAAAAGCGTGTGGCGCTTTTCTGCATTCATAGGAACGCAACGATTGCATCCCACGCATTTCGGTTTTTAATTTTTTGTGTACTTTTTAAAGCATTATAGAAAATCGTGTTTTAATTTTTTTCCGTTAAGTCAATTTAAGTCATTTAAATAATTTGTTATTTACATTAGTTATTTATTTCTTATAGATACCCAAGCGTGTCACACAAAACGTCTTACACAGAGTCGTGCCGGGCCATTATATTATATAATATGACTATTATACAGAAGCGTCGGACATTTATTTCTAAACAATCATCCGAATAACCTTATGTGCCCAATGCTGTCTTCTATCATGTTTTCTGATCGATGCGATTCAATAAGGATTGCGAGTATAAAACAACTTGAGCAGGATGTTGATTCCTGGTTTTTTGATGTTCATATTTAAAAACTTTATTAAATATATAATACCGCGATGACAAAATATTCAATTATTCAAGCTCTATTTGTCGGTTTGTGTTTGGCAGAGTTCCAAATCACTCCAGTTTATTGGCATCGTTTTGTTTTACCAGGGCTTAGTCACTTATTGCCAGAAAAATCTTGGATGACAATTAAGAATTCAACTTTATTGGATTGTGCTCTCAGATGCTTTACAGACAGTGGAGGCCAGTGTATTGCTTACCGCTTACACACAGGCGTGAAATATTGTTATTTATACAACGAGGGTGTAGAAAGTTATAAAAATTACTCTGACGAAAATATTTTCTATCGGGTAAGTCTTTATATTTCAGCGTTTTTATAATATTGCAGCGTCATAAAAATGCAATTTTATTTTAAAAAAATGAAACCCAAACCTAAATCCAACTTCCTTAAAAATGAAACCCGAAGCTTGGTATTTTTCATAACTGCAAGTTTTCGTCAGAAATGTAAAACCACTTTAACTAATTTTTTTTGTAAATTCGAATTGTAAAAGAACCATTATGTGAAATTGAAATTTATTGAAGAATACCCTAAACCTGTATCTTAAAACATCAGATGATAAAGTGTAATTATAGATTTCAATGTTGAAACTCAACATTTTTAAAACGCATAAATCACAGAAATAATTATTGCATAATCACAGAAGCAATACTGAAAAACATTTTTTTTTAACAGATGAAACCTGGACCAGTCATTGGTATGTCAACATAAATTTTTTATTCCAAACTTGTTTTATATGAACAAAAAGATTTTTGTATTATAAATAAAAATGCCTGCAAAAATAGGTGTTTGAAGCATCACAGGAAATTATTTTAAGTAATTTACACAAAAATTGAATTTGAGTGTGTTAAAGTTTGACAATCTTCACCGTTATCTTTTTAATAAAATTTTTCAATAATAGAGTTTAAAATAACTACAAGTTTTAACGTTTTATTAGTTGTTTCAATTATATCTTATCGGGGATCAAATGTGGACCGGTGAAATCTTACTTGCGTCAAATTTACTGGTTGGTGAATTTTCTAACCGATAGATTAAGGTCAGTGAACTTTCCGTCGGTGAATTGCAGTTGGTGAATTGCAGTCGGTGAATTGCATTCGGTGAATTGCATTCGGTGAATTGCATTCGGTGAATTGCATTCGGTGAATTGCATTCGGTGAATTGCAGTTGGTGAATTGCATTCGATGAACTTTCCTTGAATTCTCTGGCGTAACTATTTAACAGCAACGAAATAAAATAAGATTTTATTGTTTTGTGTAGTCGCGCCGGGTCTAGATTTTCGATATGAATAACATATTTTAGGTATTTAGCTTTTGAAATATTGAGTTTCAAGCGATTGATGGTCATTTGTAGAGTAAGATTCACCAACACATGTAGACTTCCTTATCAATCAGTCAGTAGACATCCATTAAGTTTGTAATTAAAATTCACTTACATAATAGAAGCGCTTATGAATCCATACATTATTATTTCTCACATCTTTTGTTTTACCTTACTTAATTGAAAGCATTGCTTTGTTTCGGAATGGATTTTTGTAAAAGTTTTTAATCAAGTAGAATTAATTTAAATAAATAAAAATGTTTCTAATAAATATATATTTTTAATGTTGAAATAAGATTTTATGAAACTTTGCATTAAAAACTTGATTGAATTTTTTCCTACAAAAAATTTAGACTGAAGCTAAAGAACGAATTTACCCAATTAAACATCTTAATCTTGCTTTTCTTTAAATGGTAGTTAATCAATATTAGCATTTGCATTTTTTCCCAAATTTTCTATTACTAAAATATCTAGTTGTATTAACTCGAAAATGTGGTTAAACCCGCTTTTAAATGACGTGATAGGAAAGTCGATAACGCAGCCATTAAAAACTACAAGATGCTTTTCTAACTTGTTCTTTTATAACGAATGTTTATTTCAGATTTGCACAATTATGCAGCCGGAAAATTTGTTTATGGGAGTTATAACAACTGTTCGATGATCGGCCTAGAAGGATCATTGAGTCTCCTTACAGATGGTCTGAAAATAGGACCAAACATTACCTGTTCATGTGTTAAGAATGTCCAAGTAACCTTTAATAATTGGTTTGCAATTGACCTTGAGGCTTTTGTAAAAGTAGAAGCTGTAGCGGTTTTCACTGGCAAATCTCAGGGAAGTTAGATATAGTTATATAATACGTTTCATGGTTTACACTTAGATGATTAAAACAATTCCTTTAAATATAAAACTTCTACAACAATTTTTTTAGATTTTCAGCTATTTTTTTAACATTTGAAACAATAAAAAATTTATAAATTTTAAACCATAAAAAATTTATAAATTTTAAACAATAAAAAATTTATAAATTTTAAACCATAAAAAATTTATAAATTTTAAACAATAAAAAATTTATAAATTTTAAACCATAAAAAATTTATAAATTTTAAACAATAAAAAATTTATAAATTTTAAACAATAAAAAATTTATAAATTTTAAACATTAAAAAATTTATAAATTTGAATAACTTTGTTATTTTTTAAGTTTCTGCTAGCTTATTCATTGTGAAGATTTCTCAGACGTTTCAACTGGAACAGTGGCTCAAGTACCATCGAATCTTTCAATCTGCAACAGCTATTCTGGTGCGACACTTGCCGATAACGCCTACGTGGTTTTGTGTTCGAATAGCACACCTGCTGGTCAATATGTCTCCCTACACCCAGGTCGAAAATCCCAAACTTATTTCGCAATATGCGAAATTGAAGTTTATGGAAAGACACCCTAAACATATTTTTGTTTAGGATATAACTCTGAACATTTTATAAACAAACAATTTTTAGTTTGTTGACATATTCTAATTCAAATTTAATCATTATAAATTAAACATTAAAATGCAGCAAATGTTACGCTACATTTTTAAAATGACATGGGCTAATCAATATTTTTTTTATTCTTTTCAACATTTTGTTTGTAACAATATATATCAGGGATTTGTATTCAAATTCCGTCAATACTACCTTGACAACTATTTTGTTTATGTACCGTTTTTCTATTATTATTATTATTATTATTATTATTATTATTATTATTATTATTATTATTATTATTATTATTATTATTATTATTATTATTATTATTATTATTATTATTATTATTATTATTATTATTATTATTATTATTATTATTATTATTATTATTATTATTATTATTATTATTATTATTATTATTATTATTATTATTATTATTATTATTATTATTATTATTATTATTATTATTATTATTATTATTATTATTATTATTATTATTATTATTATTATTATAATTATTATTATATTTTTTGCTGTTCATATTTAAAAACTTTATTAAATAAATGATACCGCGATGGAATAGACAAGCATACGTGGCTCATAACCAGCTCTTTGACTAATTAATTGAAATACAACTATCTTTGATTTAACTGATTGATAGACTAATTATTTGACTAACTGACTAAATATCTGACTGACTAATTGAAAGATCATCTTGAGTTTGAGTTTGTTTATTTCATTTATCAATCAATACATACATACATACATACATACATACATACATACATACATACATACATACATACATACATACATACATACATACATACATACATACATACATACATACATACAAACATACATACATACATACATACATACATACATACATACATACATACATACATACATACATACATACATACATACATACATACATACATACATACATACATACATACATACATACATACATACATACATACATACATACATACATACATACATACATACATACATACATACATACAAACATACATACATACATACATACATACATACATACATACATACATACATACATACATACATACATACATACATACATACATACATACATACATACATACATACATACATACATACATACATACATACATACATACATACATACATACATACATACATACATACATACATACATACATACATACATACATACATACATACATACATACATACATACATACATACATACATACATACATACATACATACATACATACATACATACATACATACATACATACATACATACATACATACATACATACATACATACATACATACATACATACATACATACATACATACATACATACATACATACATACATACATACATACATACATACATACATACATACATACATACATACATACATACATACATACATACATACATACATACATACATACATACATACATACATACATACATACATACATACATACATACATACATACTGTAACGTCGGTTGTCCGATGAGGAAAAATCTTCAACAGGAGCCGGCGTTCAGGTTCTTATTTATTTAGACACCACAAGTTCTGAGGTACCCACAAACTTTATCAGCTCCCAAGGTACAACACACAGAGAAATCAAATCAACAACTTAGCACGAAGTCAGGCACGAAGCATGAAACAATAATTTAATAGCACAAAGCAAAGCACTAAGCACACAGCAACAATTTATTAGCACGAAGCAAAGCACGAAGCACACAGCAACAATTTAGTAGCACGAAGCAAAGCACGAAGCACCCAGCTAATATCATAATCTTTTAAAAACAAATCCGTCCTATCGTCACATAGCATAGAAATAAAAGATAAAATAATAGATATTTAATTTAATACCCCAGATAAAAAAATAAATAATAAAAAAAAATAAAAATAATTATTTACGAATTAGTAACAACCGTTACACCTCCCTACCCAAAAAGAGTGTAGTTAAGGGTGGAATGCAATGTTATCAACACCCGTAACTCACGTTACATTATTGTATAGTTTTCTTGATCGTTGTGGAGGGAACCTCAGCGCCGTCGTCTTCTATGGACCGTGACATGAAATCGGCAGGAATGTTGGTTCGTCCCGCCCGGTACTTGAACTGAAGATCAAACTCTTGAAGTGCAAGGGCCCATCTTGTGAGTTTTGAACTTTTTGTCGATACTTCCGTTAGAAACGTAAGGGGATTATGGTCGGAGAAGACCGTGACCTGTGAAAGCAGTAACCACCCTTTGAACTTTTGGAGCGCCCACACCACAGCATAGGCTTCTCTTTCGATGGTTGCCCACCTTTGTTGTGTGTCACTGAGTTTAGCACTGGCAAAGGCGATGGGTTGTTCCTCTCGGTTTGCGTTCCACTGGAAGAGGCAGCATCCAACGGCTCCCGCGTTGGCATCGACAGCCAAACCAAACTCTCGTTGGTAGTCAATTGTGTAGAGGGTGACGGATTCTACTAGGAGTCTTTTTAGCTTGTTCAGCGCCTCTTCATGTATGTCCAGCCATTCTACCTTTTGGTTTTTTCCACCCCGCATTAAGTTGATGATGACCCCAGCTACCTCTGCAAATTGTGGAATAAATCCTCGAAAATAACTAAAAAAACCAATGATACTTCTCACGTCTCGCGTCGTTTGAACGGGTCTCAACTTATGGAGGCTTCTCTCGTCTTTGGGACCTCTCTCATCTGATATGATTTTCTTTTTCCTAGGTGCCCAGTTCTCACTCTCAACACTGGGACCACATCTGTCCACTTCATCTTTAAATCCTCTTTTGTCTTTTTGGTCATGGAAATCCCTGTCCTCGCCTACTCTTCTTGTATCTTTTTCTTCTCTTCCATTTCTTCTCCAGCTATCTTCTTTTACTGGCTCTTCTTTGCGTGCTGGTTTAAATTCTTCTCTGCGTCTCGCTAAGAACTCTTCAGTATCAGCTTTAATTTTCTTAAGCCTGCTCTGTCGCGAGAGAGCCAGTTGTCTCTCTTTTTTTATTCTGTTAAACCTTTCGATTTCATTTTCTTCCCAGTAGCTCTTATTAGCTACCTTATCTATCTCGTATGTTTCCAACAGCAAAGGAATTTCTTCTATACGTTGTGCTTCCTCGAAGTAATCAACCTGCCTCTCTTGAGCTTGCAATTTTGCCTCTTTCTCTTTCTTTTCTTTCTCGAGTTGGTCAACTTGTTTGGCTAAGATATCGTCCATACCCAATGCTGCCAATGTTTCCTGGCGGAAGTGGGTTGGATCCGCCGAGGCCGGGCCGCTCTGTACCGGCATAATCTCCTGAATCGTCTCGTTCGTATTGTCTGGCCTTACAATTTCTACATCTGTTAGCGACGTGCCGCCGTCCTTTTCCATATCTATGGTTGCAGCGCTAGCTGTAATCATTTCGAAAGATTCCAACGCTTGGATTCTTTTGACTACGCTAGGAGTTAAAAGGGTTTCTTCCCGGACGTTATTTACTACTGCAAACCACCCTTTAATCTCCGCCACATTCTTTGCGTTCTCTATCTCGGCCAATCTTATATGCATCTTCCGATCCTCTCTTTCTTTTTCTTCGCGGTCCTCACGCTCCTCTCTTTCTTTCTCTTCGCGGTCCTCACGCTCCTCCTGTCTTATCCTCTCCGCTAAATCTCTCTCGTATTGTATTCTTTCGGCGTCCGCACTATCTAATACTCCTGTAAAACTTATGTTACGCCTTCCTGGCGACTCCTCTCCCTGCGATTCATTTTCAGAATCAATCCGTGAGCCTTTCTCCATCACCATTGATATCGGTGTATTCATTATCCTAACTACCTTAATTGATCACTAACCTACAGCACTGACAATAACTTCCTAATGATCAAAAAAAACTAACAGAATCCACACAGAAAATTTTCTTGATTCTTTGGCGAGACTTTGGTTGAGTAGGCCCGTTCCTTGTGATGAAGATCAGCGATGTTGATGCTGATCCTGTCGACTGCGCCAGAAATGTAACGTCGGTTGTCCGATGAGGAAAAATCTTCAACAGGAGCCGGCGTTCAGGTTCTTATTTATTTAGACACCACAAGTTCTGAGGTACCCACAAACTTTATCAGCTCCCAAGGTACAACACACAGAGAAATCAAATCAACAACTTAGCACGAAGTCAGGCACGAAGCATGAAACAATAATTTAATAGCACAAAGCAAAGCACTAAGCACACAGCAACAATTTATTAGCACGAAGCAAAGCACGAAGCACACAGCAACAATTTAGTAGCACGAAGCAAAGCACGAAGCACCCAGCTAATATCATAATCTTTTAAAAACAAATCCGTCCTATCGTCACATAGCATAGAAATAAAAGATAAAATAATAGATATTTAATTTAATACCCCAGATAAAAAAATAAATAATAAAAAAAAATAAAAATAATTATTTACGAATTAGTAACAACCGTTACACATACATACATACATACATACATACATACAAAAATGACACAAACAAAAATAAAGTAATAGAAAAAAATTCTAGAAAAAGAAGAAACTTCTTGAAAAAGATTTTGTATTGTCAAAAACTTGACAAAAGTGAAAAATAACTTCTAATCAGACGCTTTATATTGCCGGAAAATTGCTTCAAGATTGTTTTATGTGGTAAATGTAGATGTGTGATATATGATGGGAAAAAGTTATTCTTTCTATCATAATTGGTCAATTTTAAAATCAACGGAAGCAAGCTTATATAAGGAAGTTGCTTCAAAAAACCCTGCGTCCACTGCTCCATGCGTCGAGTTCCAGCTGAAAGTTACTCGATTTGTGAAAAAATGTCTTCACTTTTCACATCCTTTAATTTTTACATTTTAATCCACATTTTATCAGATCTTATTGTCAGAATTATTAAATATTTCACCGTCTCAATAAAATACCAATTTTCTGTCTGACTGATTATCTGGTTAAATTACTAACGTTTTGACTGATTGAAAAACTACTTAAGTTAAATGCATATTTGATTGACTGATTGAAGAATTACCCATATCAGATGACTAACTGGTTAATTCATTACTTGACTGACTGATTGAAGAATTACCTATATCAGATGACTAACTGGTTAATTAATTACTTGACTGACTGATTGAAGAATTAACTAGTTGACTAACTACCTTAGTAATTTCTCTTGCTTACTGTGAGCCAGTCTCAAATACTAACTTTTTGACTGACTGATTGTCTAAGTGATGAATTAAATGACCAAACAAGCGACCATTTTATCTATTGATTTTTAACAAATTAAAAAATTAAAAATATGGTTTTAAAAAATGATCTAAAAAAACAAAAACAACTTTTACCTGTTATAATAGTATAAACAGTCAAATAATAGCAATAAAATGCAAACGTAAGCCTTTGTTTAAATCTTTCTTCCAAGTAAGTGAAAATAATGAAATAAAAATGCCTAATAAATTTCAACCCGGCCGGGGATAACTGATGCTTTAAATTTTGTGTTTTAATTTGTTTAACACATGCATGTACTTATATACCTCTCATATAATTACGGTGGGTGGAAGTTTCATTTTGCTCTGGTTGACTTATTTCATGCTGCGTAAGCTCTAGAATAGTTTTTGTATGACAAAATGTATAAAGAATATTTTTGAATAATTATTTTATTTTTATTATTTATTTATTTAAAACAATTTGAAGGGTCATTTTGTGGCCACTTACACAAATTTGTGCAATTATTGCAATAAGAAAAATAGATAAATTAAAAATAATCGTTAGTAGCTTACTGTGCTGGTTATACGTTTGGCGTTCATCATTTTGAAGATTGGAACATTTAATTTTTTATCAATATTATTTTCAACATTTTGTTTCTAACAATATTATATGAGAGATTTGTACTAAAATTCCGTTTATACTACCTTAACAACTATTTTGTTTGTGTTAATTTTTTCTGTACTGTTTATTATTTGATTTATAGACAACAAACAAAACACAACATAAAGAAACTAGAAGCAAACAAAATGATAACTACAGCGTCATTTGATCCACAACAATTAATATAAAGTTAATGAGTGATGTCAAGAGGTAGGTTCTAAAAGATTTACATCCCGCTAAAAAGGCCACTTCAGTTCTTTAACAAATATGATTTGTGCAGAAATCTAAATCTATATAAAAATTTAAATCTATTTTTAAAAAACTTTTATTTATGTTACAATCTCTGTTGGTGTATATGTGTGTGTGTCTTTCTCTGTACGCAAATTTTGCAAAACAATTTGAACTAGCTTTTTGACTAGCTAGAAAACTAAAACTTTCAGCATAGCTTTATATTGGATGACAATTAAAAAAAACTTAATTTGAACATTTTTCGTATTTCTAAATCGATCGTATTTGAAATAAAAGTTTGGGTTGAAAAACTCGTTTTTACAAACTTTTATTTAAGTTACAATCTCTGTTTGTGTGTGTGTAGCTTTCTCTGTACGCAAATCTTGAAAGTAACATTTAACCAGCTTTTTGACTAGCTAGGATGCTGTAAAGTTCAGCATATCTTTATATTGGATGACATTACATGATTCAATTTAAAGAAAACGTATTTTGAACATCTTTTGTATACATACATACATACAGACACACATCAAGTGTATTTGAAATCAAAGTTTGTGTTAAAAAACTTGTTTTTTCCTTTACTTGTTACACACTTTTATTTAGGTTGCAATCTCTGTTTGTGTGTGTTTTCCTCTGTATAAAAATCTTGTAAGTAAAATTTAACCAGCTTTTTGACTAGCTAGGAAGCTGAAACTTTCAGCATAGCTTTATATTGGATGACAATACATGATTCAATTAAAGAAACTTAATTTGAATATCTTTCGTATTTCTCAATCGAGTGTATTTGAAATAAAAGTTTCTTTACTTGTTTCTATTATTATTATTAATATTATTTTGTAAGAAAACAAATGATAAAAATTGGCTTTCCCTATTTGTGAACACTTATGAGCAATCAATTTGCAAATGCTGACGTGAAGCATTACTAGTAAATACATATTTATTTTATATAATACATGATAAAGCACGCATGATATCTGAATTATAATTGACAACATGTTTTTCTGTCAAGTTTTGCAATAAATTCAAAAGAAGAATATTCTTTGTTTAATGATTCTCTAATGTTGACTGACTGATTCACTCTTGATTGCTGGAGTTTTATCAATGACGTTTTGCTGTGTATAAAATAAAGCTCAGACAATCTTTAAAACTCCCATTCTTTACATACGTCTAGTTGAATTCCAAAAAATTGATAAACTTGTTTATATTATTATTATTATTATTGTTCAAAGTCACAGCTTTCTCTGCTGGTTTTGTTGACCAAAAATCCACCAGATTTTTAAGGTCTTCTGTTTTCTTTGTTTTTTCTTTGAATCAAAGCACTATTCGGAGGATACTTGCAGTTCCTAGCAATTTTTTGGACTTGAATTGCAGTTGGTTTTCCTGGAATTCTCTCAAGGTTTTTTTCGAAGTCAACTTTGATTGTCCCTAAGGCTCCAACCACAACCGGGATTACACAAGTCTTGGTTTTCCACATTCTTGATATTTCAATTTCAAGATCTTTGTATTTGCTTAGTTTTCCTACTACATTAATTTTTACTATTTTTTTATTATTATTACTTTTATTATTATTATTACTATTATTGTTATCATTATTATCAGTTTAATTTTTGAAGATCCGGATGTACCATTGTGGACCAAATTCTTTCTTCAACAATGTATGAAGAGCTGCTTTGAAAATGTTACTGGTTGAAAACATAGCTAGTGACATTGTGACAGTTGCAAGTTACATATTCTCAAATGTAACTAGTTAAAAATTCTGAAATGTAGCTAGTTACAGTTACTAAAAATGTAAATAGTTACAGTTTTAAGTTTTAAATTCTTAAATGTAGCTAGTTTCAGTTAATTAATTTTTTTTAGATTACTTTAACTGTAGAGAAAAACACAAAATTTTATTTAACAGAATAAAAAACAACTGACTGTAAAGTAAAGTTCTCATTGACTTATTGGCTCTTAGTAAAAGTTGTTTTTCAAATTGATCATTACTAAAAAGATTTTGTCTCGGAGTGAAAATCTGATCATCATGCTGAAAAGTTACTCAAAAATAGTGATTGCGTTACGTTACATCTCTCAAAAGTAACGGGGTTAGTTACAAGTCACTATACTTTATAACTAAGTCATAGTGAGGCGTTACTTGTAATGCGTTATGTCCCAGAATTGGTCCCCGATATGCGCTCGATGCGATTCAATAAGAACAGCAAGTATAAAAGAACATGA
Source organism: Erpobdella octoculata (assembly GCA_963978895.1). Classification (NCBI taxonomy): domain Eukaryota; kingdom Metazoa; phylum Annelida; class Clitellata; order Hirudinida; family Erpobdellidae; genus Erpobdella; species Erpobdella octoculata. The sequence goes on along the minus strand of OZ022240.1, from coordinate 3,936,135 downwards.
GCAAGGCGTAGACTTTTGATTTTTCTTGCTTAGATTTTCAATATTATTTGTTATTGCAATTTGTAATTAACCAGACAATACCAAGATGCATATGTATTCAATTATTCAAACTCTATTCGTCACTTTATGTTTGGCAGAATTCCAAATCACTCCAGTTTATTGGCATCATTTTAGTTTACCAGATCTCAACAAACTACTTCAAGAACCATACTGGATGAGGGTAGTCAATTTAACTTTACTGGAATGTGCTCTCAAATGTTTTACAGAAAGTGGAGGTCAGTGTATTGCTTACTATTCAAGCCCAGTCAAAAAATGGTGTTTTCTCTACAACCAGATTTTAGGAGCTTATAGAAATTCCATCTATAATTTTCATCTATATCAGGTGTGTTTTTTATATCTTGTTTTTATATAATTAAATTGGCATTGAAATGTTTTTTTGAATCCCTTATATTAACTTCACTGTCGGTGCTGCTTGCTTGAATGTTTGCAAACTTTAAAAGTGAAAATTAACTAACTTCCCGTCATTCAATAAAGCTGAAATTTGAAATAAAAGATTGCTACTGTTTATTTCTTGGCTCGTTTTTTGTCGGGTTTGAATAAAATTGTTATTTTTAGTTCTGTAACAGATATATACTGGATACAAAACTAAAACAATTCGTCTAATAGCTTTGCTCAAATGCAAAAAGAGGGACTGGTAACTTTGGTGGGATAACTTTAACCAGGAAACATGAATCTTTTCAAACATGTTTTTGGTCAGTTTGATGCTGGAAATCAACAATACTGTACGGAACGTCCAAACGGGCCCAAACACCATCATGTTTAGCAGAAAGAGATCATTTCCCAAACCTTGCCGAAAAAAATATCGATCGTGGCACTATTTAAGTTACAACTTACTTAATCTGGAACTACGAAAGTTTATCCAACAAGGTAGATTGAAACGCTGAAATTAACTCTGATCCAGCAAAAAACTACTTCACCAATACACTCTGACAAAATTTAGGTCCTACACTGCCTATCAAATTGACCATCCTGGTGAAAAGCATAAACGCTCTTGCTGGTTCAAGAAAAGCTTGGAGGAAAACAACAATAAGAAAAATTGACCTGGAAGTTAACAACGACAACGGATTGCGGAATTTATTTTTTTCCGCAACAAGTCAAGTAACTTGTTTGAAAAATCTATTTTCAACATATGTTTAGGCATAAGCTATCTTAGAAAATTCAATTCGGCACAGAATGACAATATTAAACAACATGTTGTTCAGTTATAGGTTCCGTTTAATGTTGAAAAAAGATTTGGGTAACGAAGAGAATTGACTGTGGTTTCAAAAAAGCTAGCAAAAAAATAACGCTCGAACAATAGTTGCTTTGTGCATGAGATGATGAAGTATAATTGTAAAATTCGGTATCGGGGTTCAACTTCATGATTTTTGAAACGCATAACCTACAAAACTAATTACTGACAACTACTTTTTTTGAACAGATAAACACTGGACCAGTTGTTGGTACGTGAACATAATTTTTGTGTCAATTTTGGCATTTATACATATGGAATATTTATTAATTAATTGAAATTTGTGGTTTGATTAGTGACTCCCCTGATTCAACAATGAAAACCAAAAAATTTTCAAAATTAATGTATCAACATAAAAACCGCATGTAAAAATTGTCCCATTTCAAAACTTGACATTTTATGAATGAATTCAGCAGTTAAATATTTTTCTGACACACTTTTCTATGACCGTAGAAATATCATCTTATTTTCATATTATCTGTAAAAATTATTCAACTTTTCTTCCAGTAATGGTCTATGACCGGAAGACGCCCACTTTTCGTTTCTTCAAAAGATTTTTGTTACTTAACACAACGTTTGCACTTAATTATTATTTACATTTTCAATACGTCTTTCATTTTTTTGATTTTTTTGATACGCCCTAAAAATGACGCTCGGGACATCTGATCCTACTTGGCATCACCCTTGCAAGTTTGCAACGCCTTTGGCGTGACGGGTTCTCACCAACTGATTTGATCAGATCTTATTTTTTTATTGTAGTGTCTGAACAGGTTTTTCGATATGAAACCAGAACTTAATTTTTGAAGTTTTAAAGTATTGTGTAGCAAACGACTGCTGACCATTCACTGGCACATAACTTGCATACTTCAAAAAAGTCTCGTATTCTTTCACTTTTGAAAAGCAAAATATTTTTGCTATAAAACAAAACATTACCGGCATTGAAGGATATGGTAATACTAAAAAAAATTATAAAAAATAATTTATTAAAAAAATGTTTTAAAACAATTTTTTAACATTTTAAAGTTTTAGGTGCTCGAAATAGTTCGCTGTGATGATCTATTTTCGTTCGCGGAAAAAATAAAATGCATTGAAAGTTTAAAAATAATTATTAAAAACTTGCTCTTATTAAAACCATAGAATTTAAATTTGTTTATTTACTGTGTTTAGCAATTTTAACTTTTCTGCTCACCCTTTAAGAATAGCCTAGGATTTAATATATATTTACGTAATACAAATTTTTTTCAAAGTTTGAGAAGCAAGCATTTATGTCATCGACTTTTTAGGCGGAAAAGTTAATTAGGTTTCACCTTCCCCTCAGTCATTGACTTTTTAGATTTTGTACCCTTACCCAAATTTTCAGTTTTTAAGTTTTCAAGCAAAGAATTTTTATTTAAAATCGATCGTGCGGACATTTCAAACTATACAATTTATTATCAATAAATGTTTATTTCAGATTCAATCAATTATGTAGCGGGAAAAACCGTATACGCAAATTCTAACTGCTCGGGTTATGGACCATTGAGCAGTCTTACAGATTGTAATAAAACCACACTAAACCAGGCCTGTGCATGTTCCACCAAGGCAAACAGTATACCGAATTGGTATGCAATTGATCTTGTGGTTTCTGTCAAAGTAGAAGCAGTAGCAGTTTTTACTGGCAATTCTTTTGGAGGTTTGATATTGTTATGTAATCCATTTATTTATTTACAAACTGAAATTTCGGCAAAACTAAATAATTTTTTAAAGAACTTGCTCAATATTTCACTGTGAAAATTTCTCAGACGTTTCAACTTGACCAGTGGCTCATACAAGTACCATTGAATCTTTCAATCTGCAACAGCTTTCCTTCTTCAACATATAATAATGATGCCTACGTTGTTGTATGTTCAAATAGCACAATTGCTGGTCAATATGTCATTCTACATCAAAGACATACTAACCATTTTTACTTTGTCATTTGTGAAATTGAAGTTTATGGAAAGATGCCCTAGATTAAGGATATCTTGATATAACAACTGGATTCATAACCTACTCTAGTAGGCCTAAACAATTTAGCAAATTACGTCATAGTTACATCAAGATTTTTAGAAATATGATATAACTACTGACACTTTTGTAGTTTGTTACATCAATTTATTTATAATTATGATATAAGAAGCGATAAAACATTAGGCCTAAAGTAACTAGAGTAGGTTATGGATCCAGTTGTTATTTCAAGATATCCTTGCCTAGATATGTTTTAATCTGTAAAATTAATTTTAATATTTTATAACCAAACTAGCGGGGTACCCAGCGTTGCCCGGGGTTTATAGAAGTTTTTCTAATGCTTGTCTGACTCGCTCCCGTTTCCTTCCCCGCTTGCTCTCCCGCTCCCGGTCGCTTCCCCGTTCCTGCTTGCTCTTCCGTTCTCCATCGTTTTTCGCTTGCGGTTGCTTTCCCGCTCCCGGTCGCTTTCTATTTACCGCTCTTTTGATCTTGGTCGCTTTCCCGCTCTCGCTCGCTTTCCCTTTCCCTTTCCCGCTCGCTCTTTTGCTCTCTGTTGCTTTTCTGTTCCTGTTTGCTTTCCCATTTCCGCTTATTTATGTATATATATATATATATATATATATATATATATATATATATATATATATATATATATATATACTAGCGGGGTTACCCGGCGTTGCTCGGGATTTTCAGAGGTTTTTTTATCCTTTTTCTCTCTTGCTCCAGTTTCCTTCCCCGCTTGCTCTCACGTTTCCGTTCCCGCTCGCGTTCATTTTTTCTTTTCTACTTTTTCATAACTTATTTTAGCCCATAAGACGTAAAATAGATTTGCTAAAAATTGCTTGAAGCCTTCAAACGTTGTCACGTAAACAAAATTTGAATTTTATTACGCAATTACCCTCGATGGTCGTACATAGGAACTTTTGGCCTGGGAAGTTAAGAAGGGGAAAAAGTTAAGAAGGTTTGGCTCCTTCTCCGATCCTCCGGCTCAGGGGGCCAAAAAACCTTCCGGGCCAAAAGTGCCTATACATGATCATTGCATAAGTTTTCGAAGCACTGTTTACAATTGCGTAATAGGCATTACTTGCTAATGGACTTCTTAATATTAAGAAGTCCATGACCTGCTTCCCAGTCTTGCATAATGTGACCGATTGCGCGTTATTACAAATTATTAAGAGATAGATGGGGCGGGAAAGCGATCGGAATCGGGAAAGTGACCAGGAGCGGGAAAGCGACCGGAAGTAGGAGAGCAAGCGGGAACGGGAAAGCGACCGGGAGCGGGAGAGAAAACGGGGAATTAAACGGAAGCTAGAGAAAAATGATAAAAACTCTAAAAACCCCCGAGCAACGTCGGGTATCCCAGCTAGTATATATATAGTTCCCGCTCGCTCACCCGCTCGCTCCGCTCATTTTGTGACGGATTTCAAATTTTGCTTCTCTATATTTGATTCTCTTTGACTCTCAAGGTTTTCTGAAAATTTCATTACGATCGGATGAATGGTGTAGCAATGCATAAAGGACATACATACATACAAACATTCATTTATATATATATAATATATATATATATATATATATATATATATATATATATATATATATATATATATATATATATATATATATATATATATATATATATATATATATATATATATATATATATATATATATATATATATATATATATATATATATATATATATATATATATATGGATTGCTTCTATGAGAAATTGTGTATATATATATATACATATATACATATATATATATATATATATATATATATATATATATATATATATATATATATATATATATATATAATATATATATATATATATATATATATATATATATATATATATATATATATATATATATATATATATATATATATATATATATATATATATATATATGTATATATGTATATATATATATACACAATTTCTCATAGAAGCAATCCATATAAGTTTTTTTTCCAGCTAAACTATCAGTTTCCGTTTCTTCTGGTTCGGGAAATGGCCTAGTTACTGCATTTTGGGGAGGTGCTTTGTTATTGTTAATTGCTTGAAAAACCTTGTTAGCATAATCAATTAGTTTTTGTACTGAAATGACAAACTTTGCAAAAACGTTTCGGACAGTTTAAAAATGATTGATTATGGAGTTCTTTAAGACGATCGTTCCACATTTGTGTTAACTTATTTAAGCCATGTTCATCCATTGAAGTCACATAATCACTTATAGAACAATAGCTATTCGTAAGGCAATGTTTCAAAAAGTAATTCCGGCTAACCTTTTCTTCCCAAAGAATTTTTTTTAAAATGTAAATGTTGCTGGATCAATTACGTTTGACATTTTAAAAATCAAATTGTATATATATATATATATATATATATATATATATATATATATATATATATATATATATATATATATATATATATATATATATATATATATATATATATATATTGATAATGTTTTTCTTTAATTTACGTTTACTTTCTAATACATTTTTACCAATGCTTTTATTAACTCGTCGGCTCTGTTTCTCTGTCTGTTTCTCTGTCTGTCTGTTTCTCTGTCTGTTTCAAATCTTGCAATCAATTTTTGAGTCACTTCCTGATGATAGATTTTTTTCAAATTTTGCATACATGCTCAAGATAGAAGACAATGCAATATTCAATTATTAGTTTTACAATAAGTCAATTAATTTAGTTAATTTTCTTGAGGATTTTATCGAGGGGTTTCTTGAGGGTTTTCTTGAGGGTTTTCTTGACCACAAAACGCTAACCGACTGGCAGACTATTTTACCAAGTTAACACGAACCACACTCACTGACTGCGATTCTCAAGCGTGTACGAAATTTTCATGAAAATAGTTGAGATATTTAAATTCGATGCTTTTTGATATTTTTATTATTATTACCAATGCTTTTATTAACTCGTCGTCTCTGTTTCTCTGTCTGTCTGTTTGTTTCTCTGTCTGTTTCAAATCTTGCAATCAATTTTTGATTCACTTCCTGATGATAGATTTTTTCAAATTTTGCATACATGCTCAATATAGAAGACAATGCAATATTCAATTATTAGTTTTACAATAAGTCAATTAATTTAGATAATTTTAATTAATTTCGATATTTCGATATAATTAAGATATTTCGACTTTAACATAAAATAAAAGAGTATTATAAGAAAAAATTGATTGCAAAATTTGTGTTTTAATTACATATAAGAGCATTGGTTTTAAAAATTCGTTTTTAATTTACTTGTTACTAATTCTAAATAGACATAAAACTGTAGCTTATGTTAAAGTGCATTTAGTTAATGTAAAATAATCAACAATGAGCATTGAAGTCATATTAATTTTGATTGAAACACTGACATTTGTTTCATAAGACTAAACTGAATGTTTTCGGGCAAAACATAAAAACAACCTAAAAAATGATAAAGTCATTTTTCATGAAACTACTGATTTGAAAACAAAATTTGTTGTTTTTTTCAGAAGTACATTTTGATAATAACATTTATTAAAAAACTGCACATACACAAACACGTTAATGAATAATATAAGTAAAAACTACTTTTTTACTTATAAGTATTCTACTAAAAATTCGCATTAAAGCTGAAAAAATTACAAAAAACCTATTGGTGAAAAATAATTCAATCAATGGAGGTTATTTTAATAAATATTTGTTTTCACGTTTTTTGTAAGCAAGTCAATGAAAAAAAATAGAGTTAACATCAGAAACCGACCGAAACCGTATTTTCTGGTTTCGGGCTAAAAGGAAACCACCTCTAAAACGTACGCTTCGAATCGGCCGAAGACGAAAACGTAACTGCACTGTCAGTTTCGGCCGAAAACAAAACTATATTTGTTATGAACAACATAATAAAAGTGTGTAAGCTTATTAGTTAAACCCAATTATATGACTATTGTACGTCAGAAATAAACCTTTCTCAGTATTTTCCCCAAGCAAGTTGTTAGGACAATCTGCATACTATTTATCCCGAAGTACTAAATAGTTTGCTGGCAACTTTAGTTAGTGGCAGTGGTGGCCCTAGGCATGGGCAAGGGTAGGCATTGCCCGCCCTAAAAATGGTTTTGCCCAAAGTTTGCACGTCCTCACGAAAAAAATTATTGAACTATAATTTTACGACAGTTATTAAACATTAATGTAAAATTTGCCGTCTTTTAAAACACTGTGTCGTAGTTTTCGGTTTGGTGACATTTAGGTGGGCGACAGTTAGGCGCTCGACATATAAGCAGCGACACATGGGCAGATGGACATGTGGGCGGAATGACATTTAGGCGTAGCAACATTTAGGGGCGCGACTTTTAGACAACCACAAATGGGCTTTTAATATACAGATTTTTGATCCACTTAAAATTTAATTTAGCTGAAATTTTTAGTCTATTGGTTTTATGGGTCAACTTTTTTGGAACTTTATATCGCTTGATCTTTTGTCTGTGAACATTAAATCTTTCAAAAAACAAGTCAAGCAATTAAACATAAACATGCATTTGTTTGACTATATACCAATCCGTTGAATATTCAAATAGCGGGGCTCTGTGCTTTTTAAATGTCATACATTATTGTGTACTAAGACAATTTGATCGATGTCTGTCGAATATTTTATATTTTCCTGTCTTGAAATAAACTTGAATAAACAACAACAAAAAAGAAAGCAGAAGTTTGCAAATATTTTTATTTAAACTGTTACATTCAGTACATACATATAATCAAAAACTAAGCATGTGGTAGATGAGCAATAGCATGCAGATATGTGAGGATTTCTGCACGTCCGTATGTAGCTACTGCATGCCGAACACGGTCGTCTAGTGTGCGATACTTTTTCGAGGATAAGTTATTACAAAATCTGCTCATAATTATTCAACAAAGTTTTATTATATCTTTTGAATTACAAATTTTTTGAAGCATCCTTTAAGCTTTTTATTGCATAAGCCTAAATTTACATAACATTGCATAGGCTTAAGTAGCATGCACCTAAATGTCCAAACCCCTAAATTTCCATGAATCTATTTGTCGTCCGTCTAAAGGTCCATCTACCTATTTGTCGTCCGCCTAAATGTCCATCCACCCATTTGTCGTCCGCCTAAATATCCATCCACCCATTTGTCGTGCGCTCGTATGGATCCGCCCAAATGTCGCACGCCTAACTGACGTCCGCCCAAGTGTCCCGATACCGTAGTTTTTATAACAGCAGTAAAAAATGTCACATGAATTGTAGAGAAAAATCTGAACAAGCCACCCCTCCAGGTCTTTCTGATATCAGTATACAGCCTGTAAATGGCCCATCTCAACCAAGATTAACGAAGTTTCCGCAAACCATGTTTGGTAAACATTACAGAGGTTTTAATTAAGAATTCTATGCTATGTTTTTTTGGTTGGAATACAGCATATCTAGGAATTCTGCTTATTGTTTTGCAGCCGACATTTTTATGATAGTTCCAAGACTTTACATGAAATATCATTCACAGAGAAAAGATTTAGAATGAAAACATGCTGATGGCTCTTCAAGAGCTTTCAATAAACACCAGAGATCAGTAAGCAATATCAGGATTTTGCTTATTCCAGTTACAATTTTGTTGAGTTATATTTGCTGCCATTTTGTTTGCGCCATGATGATTACCATTTTTGTGTGTCATGATGACTACCATTTTTGTGTGCCATGATGACTACCATTTTTTGTGCCATGATGTCTAACATTTTCTTGTGTCTATTAACGGCCATTTTGTCAGCACGCCGTTAATTCCACATCGGTTTAAACGTCACAATATGTACAAACGTTTTCTGCATTTCAACTTAATTTTTTAAAATAATATTATACCTCTACAATAACTTCAGTTTATTGTTATGAAAAACTAACTTTACAATAAAACATTTTCATTTTTATTTATAATCAAGTGAAAGGAAGACGTGTTGTTTCAGTGTATGCAAAAATTCCATTGACTGAAACGATTGTTTTTTTGTTTGTTTTGCTATAATTCAACAAGCGTTCAATTTAAATTGCATGTTTAACGTTGTTGTTGTTTCTTCAAGGAGGAACCGATCGTTAAACAGGAAAAGAAAATTTAATCACTGTCGTCACTATCATCATCGTCATCTTCTCCACAACATACTGTCAGTAATTGTTTAAAAATACATTTCTGTACAACAAATACATATTATTAAACTGAAATTACTTTACAAACCTTTAAAAATGATAAAGCAGGTCAAAACAAACAAGAGGAGTCCAGCACCAATTAATTGATGTAAAGGCATTTCAGGAGCTAATGGAGGAGAAACTTTCGGATATTCAACTACAAAATATTTGTCTAATGTATTAATTATTATTATAAAAACATTAGTATTTTTCATCCAAAAGTCAATGACTTAAGTTTATAAATCCAAAAAACAAAAAAATACTTTGAATAAAAAAAGTTAAATAATTGTAATTGGTGCTACACCTGAAGCTGAAAAAGTGTGACAAACTATTCTAATATAAAATTAATCTTTTATTCAAATAACTTTTTTGACAACAAACAGACATAATTTTGTAAAGAAACTAATAAAAGCTTGGTAGTACTTTGAAAAATTTACAACATCAAGAACGTGATTTTAACTAAGGTAGGTAGGCTGTTTTTTAACAAAGTAAGATATAAGATAAAGCATAACTTTAAACTAAATCAACATGCTTCAGACGATAACATTTGTATAAACAACAAACACAATCTTTCAAGTGCCTTTATTCGCCCAACGTCAATGATTCTGCTCTTTTTTCTAATATGTCTAATTTAAAATACTAAACAAATTATGTGAAAGTGCAAGAATTATTACCCAGTCACTCTATGCTATTTTAAAAAATGTAAAAAATATTTGATGCCAATTCAAAGTAGCAATGGTTGCAGTGTCGCAGTCTCAGTGATAACATAAAAAAATGTCTTTAATGTTCTTCATTGTCTCCACTGTGTCATTTTCACTTGTTAGAACAGCTGGAGATTAGAACTACCGTATATACTCGGGTTCCATAACATATACAATATTTATGGCAAGAAATCACCATGGTTCAAATGGACTCTTAGATGCACCAATGAGCTCAATTGATAGTTTTCTTCTACTCTCAATATTGAAAAAAATATAGCGAATTTTTCTAGTATAAATCAAATTGTTTCTTTATTTAAATAAAGTATTTGACAAAAAATAAACTAGCGTTTGCTAGTTTTTTACATAACTTAATGAATAAACGTACGTTTTAAGCGACAATGCCAGTATATAATAGGGTCATCTCCTTTCATCAAGCCTATTGGATCATTATAAATCCATTGACAGAAATGAGTTAAAAAAACCAGTTAAAAACGATTTTTTTTGTCCGAAGAAAACATTTTTAGTCTCAAAAATCTCCTCTGAATTTATTAATTTTCTCCCGAAATGACTATTCTACAGTTTCAATTGGAAGGTAGTGATCTAAAAACAGCAGTCTATAAAATCTCCCACATGGACATTAATGTTTCTTCCGGGAATGACTAAAAACAGCAGTGGTGTTGGGTTGCTATTATTTATTTATCTATCTATTCAATTCTGTTAAAAATTTTATTATTGAAGTTACGTCGGCAATAACACTTGAGCGTTAAAGCAGTTTGAAATTAATGTATGACTTGACAGTGCGCTCGGTTAGATTAGCCCTTTAGAAATATGTCAGTATTTTTAGCAAAAACCGGCCACGGTTCAGATAGGCTCCGTCATATTCACCCATGAATATATCTGTTGGCTTGCTGCAACAATCGATATTGAGAATACGTAGCAATATAATGTGATTTAAAGTTGTGTCATTTTTAAATCAAATTTTTGACTACAAACAAACAAACAAACAAATACTTATATAATTTAGTAAACAAACTTACTTTTCAGGCGACAATAAAAGTAGATTTTAGGATCGTTCCATGCCATCCAAGCCGACGCGTCTTTATAAATCCATTGACCGTCTGCGGGTAATTTGCTACAAGTTTCTTCACCACCTGTGCAATTTGAGCCTAGATAACAGAGTGCAGGAGATATGAAATTTGCGTCATCAAACGATAATTTTGTCCAGCTGATGTCTAGCTCTGCGTCGGTACTAAAACATTTCCATCTCACTGCGTCAGTATTGTATTTACCCGATGGACCGTGGATCATCATGCCACCGTACTCTGTCCGGTTGTTGACATTGAGAACTGCCAACAATTTCTGGATGTTTTGATTTTTTTATATAAAAACAATTTATTTGTTTTAATGATTTTTGAAAAAAACCGTTTTATTTTTTTTAAATTTTTTTATCCATTTATTTAAATAATCCATTATATTTTTCTTCAATTGTCAACTATTTGATAATTGGTTTTAATAATTGGTTTTAATCGGGTTAACTTTATTTAGAAGCAGGAGTGAGTTTAAAAAAATTGTTGAAAAACGATTTTATTAGCGCAATGTTCCTTTCTGTCCGACGCAAAGACATTTCAGTCTCTAAAAATCTCCTTTGTGGTCATTAATTTTCACCCGGAAATGATTATTCTACAGTTTTTCGAACCGAAGAGAGTGATCTAAAAACAGCAATTATGTTGGGCTCTTAAGGTAGTAAATTGATTTGTTATTTTAAACCAGTTATCACAAGTTTAAATATAGTTGTGGCGGAGCTACCGAAACAAATGCTTAACTTTTTCTTATAATAAGGTATTGGTGGTCCTATTCTGATATGTTTTCTTTACTGAATTAGTTAAAACGTAGTTAAAACATCATTATTCTTAAGGGGATTTAATTTTTTGTTAATATCAATTAAGTTTTATTTTTTCCTTTTACTTTTTCTGCTATTCTTTCTGAAACCAGATTTTTAAATTTTCTATAAGTTAAATTTAAATTCAGAGGTTCAGTTGAAGTGAATTAAAAATCTTTTCATAAAGGGATTTAATTTATAATGCACTCTGTGTTTAAAAACAATTTGATGTTCCATCTCAAACGTGGTTTTATTTTACACGTTTTGGGAAAGAAGATGTAGCCGATGTAGATCGTACTAACTTAAGATTACACTCCTGTCGAAAGTTTTCCAGCATCCTGCTTTGTAGCAAAGTGTAATGGGACCACAGCAACGGGAATAATACAAATTTTTATATGTTTTGTAAACAAGTGATTAATATAATTGTTTGTTAAAATAATTATTTGTTATATAAACTTCAGACTTGGCGCTCTAACCATGTTATCTGGAAATTCTTTTACAAATCCTTTTTCCCAAACATTCCAGTAGCGACGTTCTTGTGAAACTACAATTTCTTCTCCATCAGCCCAAAATTGACAATAATCATCACAAAACAAGCTAACGCCTATAGTACCAAATTATAAATATGAATGTATAGGCAGGTATAAAAGACTGCGAATTTGTAAAATGAATCTTTAATGTGCCAAAAATTGATTGATATTTTCGGATTTGCATCTTTTGTCAAGGGAATTTTATAATTACAGCTTGTATTTTTTAGAATGAATAATTTTAAAAACTTATTAAACTTTATAAAAAATTAAAACAACAAATCTATTAAAATGAATAAAAATTTGTTGGGCAAAATTTTTTATAATTAAAACTTTTTGCGTTTTATCATATCAGAAAACACTAAACAAAAAGATAGAAAAACTAACGTTCACAATGGCACAAAATAGAGTAGCTTATAATTTTGAGAAGAATTATCATTATTATATGATTATTTTTCAAGGTTGAAACAAATAAAAATTCATTCCGATGGTAATTAATAGTTTGAGTTTGAAGTTGAAATTGAAACATTTTGGTTTGTTTACACCAAGTATGATGACATCATTAGTAATAATTCAAAGAATTGTGTAACCAATGAAACTTGTATAAGCAGAATATGGCAACTAGAAAACTTAACAAGCCACTTTTTTTTAGTTTACTAGCGGGGTTACCAGGCGTTGATCGGAATTTAAAAAAAAAATTTTATCCTTTTTTCTAGATTTTTTTCTCGTCGTTACGTTTTCTTGCCTGCTTGCTCTTTTTCGTTCTTTTCGTTTCTTTAGTTTTTGATTGAACATGATTTACTGTGTATATTTTAGTTTGGTTTGTTGTGTTTCACGTGATTACGTTATAAGATTATCCTAATTTGTATTTTACGGGAAAAAGTTCCAGATTTAAAAAATAAAATTAAAATTTCATTGATCATATTTATCATTCAAGGCTTTTGACCCATCAATTCAATTGTTCGTTTTCCAATATTGTTCATACACTTATTGACAATTTCATCATTAAGAAAAAATTTGGGAAATACCGAAATCGATTCAAGTCTATAAAAATTTGCTTCTGGTGAAAACCTAAAAGATTTATATGATGTTACTAATCATGAACTACTTTCCGTTTATAAATGGTTTTGTGCGAATAAACCTTCTTTAAATATAAGTAAAACCAACTATATTCTATTCCACCATAGAAATAAATTAATTTGTTCTGATTATCAACTTTTTATTGACGATAAACCTATTGCGCGAGTTTCCTCGTGTAAATTTCTTAGAATGTTGCTTGATGAGCACCTCTCACTGATTGACCATATTAGTTACGTCATCTCTAAAGTTGCAAAAAATTGTGGAATTCTATCTCGCGTGAGTCGATTTGTGGATAAAAATATTTCTATGATGTTGTATTACGCTCTCGTTTACCCTTACTTGTCCTATTGTAATATTGTTTGGGCTTTAAATTATCCTACACGTCTAAAGTCTCTCCACATCTTACAGAAAAGAATCATCCGAATATTATTTAACTTGCCCTTTACATCATCTTGTAAAATGAAAATGATCGAGAACAACCTACTGAATGTATACCAAATTAATTTTTTTCTTGTTAGTATTTTCATGTACAAATATGACAACCATACGTTACCGTCGTCATTTGATAACCTTTTCACAAAATCGTCTCATGTACATTCTCATAATGTGCGTTCTTTGCATTGCTTTCGGTCCGATTTTGCTCGAACAACTCTCAAAACATTCTCCATAAAGTGTTATGGTCCGCGGTTGTATTCAAATATTCCGATAACAATAACCTCATTGAAAAGCATTTCGCTATTTAAAAAATCGTTGAAATCTTACATATTACAGTTGGATTCATAATTTCAATATCTATATACTTATGTTAACTTCGATACAGATATGTTAACTTATATATACTTATGTTTACTCCTATACACTTATGTTAACTTTTATTTCTCTGTCTCGGTTCGTATTTAAATCTGAATTTTCGTTTATAGGTCGTCCAGTTAGCGGGAAGTAATTCCCTTTGGATGAACGTTTTGAGCACTTGATTTTTTTTCCTTATTTATAACTTCACTGTTGTACTTAATTGTTTTGTTTCGTGCTCAACAAATGTTCAAAAAAAAAAAAAAAAAAAAGTATTTGACAATATTACTCAATATTATATATATATTGATATATTGATATATATATATATATATATATATATATATATATATATATATATATATATATATATATATATATATATATATATATATATATATATATATATATATATATATATATTGATATATATAATTTTAAATTATCGACAAAGCATACAGCTCATTTTAGCAATGTTTTTTCTGTATGATTGATCTAAAAATGGAACAATTCATATTGTGTCGGATCGTAAAACAAGTAGAATAGTGAAATCTTTTCAAATAAGATGACTTTTCAAACAAGACGTGAAGCTATTGAACAAAACAGGTCTTTGCTTAATCCGTTATTTGTACAGTTAAATTCTAAGCCATTTTGCTTTTTAAGTCATGTTTGTACCATGATGCCCACCATTTTGTTTAAGCCATATTACCTTCCTTTTAGTCTGTGGGCCGTTAATTTTCCACGAGTTAGTTTCGTAAGTTTAGTTTTCACACCAAATTATTTTTTTCAATAACGTTTTATTTTGCCACAATAGCTTAAATTTATTGTTTTAAAAAATTGATTTTACAAAAGAAACTTTTTTTATATTGAAATTCAAGTGAAATAAAATAAAATAAAAGTTTGTTCTTTCAATGCGTGATGAAATATCGATGAATCAATCGTTTGTTTTGTGGTGGTTTGTTATGTTTCAATTGCATGTTTTACGTTTCTTTTTCTTCAAGTTGGAGTTAATTTTTTAACAGGAGATGAAAATTTATTCACTCTCTTCGTCATCATCTTTTTTACGACACACTGCAAGTATTTATTTTACAAAATACAAATCTGTTCAATTAAAAAATAGAAATTAAATAAAATCAATTTACAAACCACAGCAAATGATGCAGCAGGTTGTTAAGACCAAAAAGATCAGTCCAAGACCAATCCATATATATAATGGTATTACACGATGTGGAGGGACTGTTGGAGATACAATTACAAAATATTTTAGTAAGAACGTTAGTATTTTTGTCCAAAAGTCAATAATTTAATTATATAGTATTGGGAAAATAACACAACAGATTCATTATGGCTCTCTACCTGTAAAGCTGAAGCTTATTATTTGCCCAACGTCAATGATTCGGCTCTTTTTTCTAATATGTCTAATTTAAAATACTCAACAAATTATGTGAGATTGCAAGAATTATTACCCAGTCAGTGAATGCTATTTTGAAAAATGTAAAAATATTTGATGCCAATGCAATGGATGCAGTGTCGCAGTCTCAGTGATAACATAAAAAAAGTTTCTATAATGTTCTTCATTGTCTCCACTGTGTCACTTTCACTTGCTAGAACGGCTGGAGATTAGAACTACCATATATACTCGGGTATAAGTCGATCCGAGTATAAATCGAAATGTACTTTTTGAGGTAAAATACCGTCCAAAATCAAAAACTCGAGTATAAATCGAAACCAAAAAAAATATATTAACAAAATTAATTAAATTAATCTGGATCCTCGTAATCAAAATCATCATACGGTTTTTCGTAATTTTCCTGTGTAATTTCCATATCTGCTATGTATTCGTAAATCATCTTCACTGTCGCTTAGAGTGATTCGTTGCCATTTTGGAATAGTAAGTCATCTATAGCATTTGCTATACCTACCACATTTTAAGGGAGATTTCTTGACCTTCTGGGCATGTATCCAATCCCAGGCTTACGGAAATGTGTTTTTTCTTTACAGAAAAATAGCAAAAACAACAGAATCGTTTAATTAAACATAAAATTTAATTTTAGGGCCATTTTATTTAAATGGACAGCTCAAAAAACCTTCGGTATATTCAATGTTTTATGTATAAATCTAAGTCGTTTTTTGGCATCCTAAAAGAGGTATACATTTTCCGACTTATACCCGAGTATATATGGTAATTGTCTTTTATTGCAGATCCAAATCGGTTTTTAATGACTTTCACACCACTTATTTATTGCTCTGCTTTGCAAACAACTGTTCGGTTTAAAACTGGCTACAAATATCTTTGAAGCAGAACCAACTTGCAACAGTTGGCTATATTGGGTGAGCGCTCTTTCTTAAAACTCAAGTTAATTGAGACCTGATA
This sequence comes from Erpobdella octoculata, assembly GCA_963978895.1. Taxonomy (NCBI): domain Eukaryota; kingdom Metazoa; phylum Annelida; class Clitellata; order Hirudinida; family Erpobdellidae; genus Erpobdella; species Erpobdella octoculata. The sequence continues at coordinate 3,919,330 of OZ022240.1, read as the reverse complement.
ACGAATATTCGTGAATCAGAAATGATTTGTAAATTTGGCTAGCATGTGCACTGAGTCAGATAAAAACTGCATAATTTAGGTATCAGGACTAAATCGGACTTCAGGAACCTTTCCAAATCGGACTTCAGGAATCTTTCCAAATTGGACCCCAGGCTTCTCACCAGCCTAATCTGGTTCTGACTTCCACTTTGTGAAAAAGATACACTCATTTGATATTGTTTTTAATTTAGTTAATGATGTCTGCTATAATTCCTTCCGAGTTCTAGGACAATTCGTCGCGGACAATTCGTCGCGGACAATTCGTCGCTGACAATTCGTCGCGGACAATTCGTCGCGGACAATTCGTTGCGGACAATTTGTCGCGGACAATTTGTTGCGGACAATTTGTCGCATAACAATTTGTCTCAAACCAAACCTAAACAAATTGCAATTGAAGCCAAAAAACTGGGATTTGGTCTTTTTTATATAATATCTGGGACTGTTAACAAGCTGTCCGTGATGACATTCCTCGTATTAACAGCACAGTTGAAAGATGGCACAATGCCTTTGCACGGGCGGTTCAAATTGCACGTAACACTATCGAAGTTAGTAGTAAAAGTACAAACGGAACAAAACATCAACCAAATGAAGATTGAGCGTATGTTTGCAGGTGAGAGTCTTTCTCTGAAGAAAAAAAATATTGAGATTTGGATCGTCGATTACGTACTGTTGTGATGGATTATGAAAATTGTTCACAATTGATTATTTTCAGGGATGCAGCCAAAACATTACTTTAATAAATTAATGAATTAATGTTTGCTGAATTACTATTTTTTTCATATAAAAATAGATTTAATATTATAATATTCTTTTCAATCAACACTTGATAATAATTAAGGGGCCATTCATATATTACGTACGCACCGAGAAAGAAGGAGTGTGTCACAAATAAATTATGCAGAGACAGGTAGGCCAAAGATTTGTCAAGGATTTTCAGCTTTTTTTAGAATTATTATTTTTGGTATTATTTTGAAGAACAAACAATATATAATAAATATAATAACTATTAATTAAGAATTGTCCGTTTTTCTGCAACGAATTGTTCTGCGACAAATTGTCCTGCGACGAATTGTCCGGACACCTTCCTTCCGCAGTGCAAACATCATCGACACAGAATTACAATAATTTGTAGGTGACAAAGTGTATGACGCTGTGACATTATTTTGAATTTACCGAGAGTCTTGTCGCTGAACAGCTTTTGTCTAATAACGCTTTCTAATTATTTTAAAAGCCTGAAAACCTGCTGAATTATAATGGTTCCATAACATATACAATATTTATGGCTCAAATGGACTCTTAGATGCACCAAAGAGCTCATTTGATAGTTTGCTTCTACACTCAATATTGAAGAAGTATGGCAAACGTTTCTAGTCTAAATCAAATTGTTTCTTTATTCAAATAAAGTTTTTGACAAAAAACAAACTAGCATTTGATAGTTTGTCTACATAATTTAATAAATAAATGTACGTTTTAAGCGACAATGCCAGTATATATTAGGGTCATCTCCTTTCATCAAGCTTATTGGATCATTATAAATCCTTTGACAGAAATGAGTTAAAAAAACCAGTTAAAAACGATTTTTCTCTGTCCGACGCAAAAAGTGTTAGTCTCAAAAATCTCCTCTGTGGTCATTACTTTTTTCCCAAAATGACTATTCTACAGTTTTGATTTGAAGGTAGTGATCTAAAAACAGCAGTCTATAAAATCTCCAATATGGACATTAATGTTTCTTCCGGAAATGACTAAAAACAGCAGTCGTGGTTGGTTTCTATTATTTATTTATCTATCTATTCAATTCTGTTAAAAAATTTTATTATTGAAGTTACGTCGGCAATAACACTTGAGCGTTAAAGCAGTTTGAAATTAATGTATGACTTGACAGTGTACTTGGTTAGATTAGCCCTTTAGAAAAATGTCAGTATTTTAGCAGAAACCGGCCACGTTCAGCTAGGCTCCGTCATATTCACCCGTGAATTTATCTGTTAGTTTGCTGCAACAATCGATATTGAGAATACGTAGCAATATAATGTGATTTAAAGTTATGTCATTTTTAAATCAAATTTTTGACTACAAACAAACAAGCAAATACTTATATAATTTTGTAAGCAAACTTACTTTTCAGGCGACAATAAAAATAGATTTTAGGATCGCTCCATGCCATCCAAGCCGACGCGTCGTTATAAATCCATTGACCGTCTGCGGGAAATTTGGTACAATATTCACCACCTGTGCAATTTGAGCCTAGAAAACAGAGTACAGGAGATATGAAATCTTCCTCATCAAACGATAATTGTGTCCAGCTGATGTCTAGCTCGTCGTCGGTAGTAAAACATTTCCATCTCGTTGCGTCAGTATTGTATTTACCCGATGGACCGTGAATCATCATGCCACCGGTCTCTCTCCCGTTGTTGACATTGAGAACTGCCAATAATTTCTGGAAGTTTTGATTTTTTAGTTTTTTTTATTTCAAAAACAATTTTTTGTTATAATGCTCTTTGAAAAAACCGTTTTGTTTATTTTTAAAAAATTTTTAATCTGCATTTATTTTAATAAGTCATTTTTTTACTTCAATTGTCAACTATTTGATAATTGGTTTTAATCGGGTTAACTTCATTTAGAAACAGGAGTGAGTTTAAAAACATTGTTGAAAACGATTTTTTAGCGCAATGCTCCTTTTTGTCCGACGCAAAGACATGTCAGTCTCTAAAATCTCCTTTGTGGTCATTAATTTTCGCCCGGAAATGATTATTCTACAGTTTTTCGATCCGAAGAGAGTGATCTAAAAACAACAATTATGTTGGGCTTTTAAGGTAGTAAATCAATTTGTTATTTTAAACCAGTTATCACAAGTTTAAATATAGTTGTGGCGGAGCTGCCGAAACAAATGCTTAACTTTTTCTTATAATAAGGTATTGGTTGTCCTATTCTGATACGTTTTCTTTACTGAATTAGTTAAAATGTAGTTAAAATATCATTATTCTTAAGGGGATTTAATTTTTTGTTAATATCAAATAAGTTTTTTTTTTTCATTTTACTTTTTCTGCTAGTCTTTCTAAAACCAGATTTTTAAATTTTCTTAAAGTTAAATTTAAATTCAGAGGTTCAGTTGAAGTGAATTAAAAATCTTTTCATAAGGGGATTTAATTTATAATGCACTCTGTGTTTAAAAACAATTTGATGTTCCATCTCAAACGTGGTTTTATTTTACACGTTTTGGGAAAGAAGATGTAGCCGATGTAGATCGTACTAACTTAAGATTACACTCCTGTCGAAAGTTTTCCAGCATCCTGCTTTGTAGCAAAGTGTAATGGGACCACAGCAACGGGAATAATACAAATTTTTATATGTTTTGTAAACAAGTGATTAATATAATTGTTTGTTAAAATAATTATTTGTTATATAAACTTCAGGCTTGGCGCTCTAACCATTTTATCTGGAAATTCTCTTACAAATCCACTTATCCAAGCACTATGGTAGCTATGTTCTTGTGAAACTACAATTTCTTCTCCATCAGCCCAAAATTGACAATAATCATCACAAAACAAGCTAACAGCTATAGTACAAAAATATAAATGTGAATGTATAGGCAGCTATAATTTATTATTAGTTAACATTCAAGCATAGTATAAAAAACGATATGCAAATGAGAAAAACAATTAAATAACAAGTTATTGATAAACTGAATTATAAAATGCCAAACTAACGAATATATAATATTATTCAGCTGCTCTAACTAACTGAATATTTTTGTATTTTATCAGAATCGGTAAACACACAAAAAAAGAGAATTATAAAATGTCTACTTTCGCAATGGCACAACATATCAGAACTTATGATTTTAAGAGCAATTAATACAACTATTTGTTTATTTATTAACTTTAATAGAAATGAAATCCAATTGAGATGGTAATTATTTGTTAGAGTTCGATGTTGAGACATTCTTGTTTATTTACACCACATATGATGACATCATTGATTGATAATTCAAAGAATTGTGTAGCGAATAGAAGTTTTATAAGCAGAACATGGAAATGTTTATAATTATTAGTGAGTCAGCAATGCATGTGCAGAAAAAATAAAATTTGTAAAGATAAAACATCATTTGAAAAACATTTTCACAATTAACCTGTTTTTAGCAACTTCAATAAACAATAGTTTTAAAAAAGTACACTGTTTATTACTGCTTACATAGCTCACACTTTTGAAAACCATAAGCTTAATTTACTTTATCAATATACTCATTTGGTTTTTCAGCACAAATGTTTTGGAAAAACCTTTTTTAAAAACACATTTTTTCAGGTTTTTTCACATTTTTCAAGTTAAGTAAGAAAAAACATAGCGAGGAATTACAACTAAAAAGTTATATAAATTAAAATACACTATCATAAAATATATAACATGAATGTATATATATATATAAATAGATATTTAAATAATATATATAAATAGATATTTAAATTTACAAATAAAAAACTCTAATAACTAAAAAATAACTATTTTAAGTAATGCTTGGTCCAGTTTTTAGACCATCTGTTTGTTTACACCATCTGTTTGTTTACACCAAGTATGATGAAATCATTAGTGATAATTCAAAGACAATTTCATCATTAAGAAAAAATTTGGGAATTACCGAAATCGATTCAAGTTATAAAACCGGCAATTATTTGACATTATTACTCAATATTATATATATATATATATTTTTACAGGCCGAGAAGTTCTATATACTTAATAAAAAACTTCGGCCCGTCCCACCTTGACTTCAGGTTTAGCCCGGCCCGTCTGAACACCCTGAAATCACTAAAATGTCTATATACTTGGTTAAAAATCTCGGCCCGTCCCACCTTGATTTAAGGTTTGGGCAGGGCCGTATGAAGACCCTAAAATAACGGCTTGGCCCGTCCGTCCGGTGATAAACTAAACTCATCTACTTTCAACCGGCACAAAACCTTAAAATACTAATTTTCACATCTGTAGCACTTACAGTTTTTGAGTAGCAGTTATTTTAAAATCAAATAACCCTTTTTCCACTTCACATTTGAGGTCCTGGAAACCAAATTTTCAAAAAATGGTGAAACACGTGTATCGTTATTTTTAGAGTAGAAACTAAATACTAATTTTACTTTTGTAGCATTTACGGTTTTTGAATAGCAGTTACTTTAAAAACCAAGTAACCCTATTTTCCACCCCATATTTGAATTCCTGGAAACCAAATTTTCAAAAAATGGTAAAACACGTATATCATTATTTTTGGAGTAGAAACCAAATACTAATTTTTACTCCTGTAGCATCTACAGTTTTTGAGTAGCAGTTACATTAAAAACCAAATAACCCTATTTTCCACCCCACATTTGAAGTCCTGGAAACCAAATTTTCAAAAAATTGTGAAACCCGTATATCATTATTTTTAGAGTAGAAACTAAATACTAATTTTTACTTTTGTTGCATTAACGGTTTTTGAGTAGAAGCTACTTTAAAAACCAAATAACCCAATTTTCCAACACACATTTGAGATCCGGGAAACCAAATTTGTAAAAAATGGTGAAACACGTATATCTTTATTTTTAGAAAAGAAACTAAATAATAATTTTTATATCTGTAGTATTTACTGTTTTTGAGTAGCAGTTACTATAAAAGACAATTAGGCCTATTTTCCACCCCACATTTGAAGTCCTGGAAACCAAATTTTCAAAAAATGCTAAAACACATATTTCATTATTTTTGGAGTAGAAACTAAATACTAATGTTTACTCCTGTAGCATTAACAGATTTTGAGTAGAAGCTACTTTAAAAACCAAATAACCCAATTTTCCAACCCACATTTGAGGTCCGGGAAACCGAATTTTCAAAAAATGGTGAAACACGTATCTTTTTATTTTTTAAAAAGAATCTATAAACCAAATTTCAAAATCTCCTCATTTTTGGTATTCGAGATATACATTATTTTAGAAAAAAGTTTGTTTTCCAGTTTTTTCCCCTCAGGAGCAAAATTTTCAAAAATCCTTTCTTAGCGGATGTTTACGCTATAAAAGTAATATAAGTTCCAAATTTCACGTTTCTAGGATGAGGCGTTTGAGCTCGGCGTTGATTATCAGTCAGTCAGTCAGTCAGTCAGTCAGTCAGTCAGTCAGTCAGTCAGTCAGTCAGTCAGGACATGTTCTTTATATATATATATATATATATATATATATATATATATATATATATATATATATATATATATATATATATATATATATATATATATATATACTAGCGGGGGCACCCGGCGTTGCCCGGGGATTTTAGAGGTTTTTCTAATGTTTGTCTCTCTCGCTCCCGTTTCCTTCTCCGATTTCCCGTCGCGTTCCCGGTCGCTTTTCCGCGTAGATATATATATATATATATATATATATATATATATATATATATATATATATATATATATATATATATATATATATATATATATATATATATATATATATATATATATATATATATATATATATATATATATATATATATATATATATATATATATATATATATATATAGTTCCCGCTCCGCTCATTTTGTGTCGGATTTCAAATTTTTTTTCTCTATATTTGATTCCCCTTGACTCTCAAGGTTGTGTGAAAATTTCATTACGATTGGTGTAGCAATGCATGAATAACATACATACATACATACATACATACATACATACATACATACATACAAACATTCATTTTTATATATATAGATATATGTATATATATATATGTATTTTTTTACAAAACAAACAGCTCATTTTAGCAATGTTTTGCTATATAATTGCATATACATCTCTACACTAAAATAAAAAATGTTCACAATTTGTATGGGTGAGCTGTGAAGATGTTCCCATTGCCCCCTATAAATTCCGCCACTGATATGTTGGACTGAGTAAACTTTTTTTTATGATTGATCTACAAAATGAAAAATTTTTTATTCATATTGTCGGATCGTAATACAAGTAGAGTAGTGAAATCTTTTTAAATTAGATGACTTTTCAAACAAGTCGTGAAGCTATTGAACAAAAACAGATTTTTACTTATTTCCGTTACAATTTGTTTAGCTATATTCGGTGCCATTTTGCTTTTTATGTCATGTTGACTGCCATGCCGTTTATACCATGATGCCCACCATTTTGTTTAAGCCATATTACCTGCCTTTTTGTCTGCGCGCCGTTAATTTCCCACGACTTTTTTTTGTAGGTTTAGTTTGCACACCAAATTATTTTTTTCAATAATGTTTTATTTTGCTACAATAGCTTAAATTTAATGTTTTAAAAATTGATTTTACTAAGAAAAGTTTGTTTTTATTAAAATTCAAGTGAGATAAAATAAAACAAAAGCGTGTTTTTTCAGTTCGCAATGAAATGTCGATGGCTCTATCGTTTGTTTTGTGGTAGTTTCCCATGTTTCAATTGCATGTTTTACGTTTTTTTCCTTTCAGCTGGAGTCAAGTTTTTAACAGGAGAAGAACATTTATTCACTGTCGTCATCTTTTTTACGAAACACTGCAAGTATTTGTTTTACAAAATACAAATCTGTTCAATTAAAAAATATAAATTAAATGAAATCAATTTACAAACCTATGCAAATGATGCAGCAGGTTGTTAAGACTAACAAGACCAGTCCAAGACCAATCCATACATATAATGGTATTACACGAGCTACTGGTGGAAAGACTGTCGGAAATACAACTACAAAATATTTTATCAAAACCGTTAGCATTTTTGTCCAAAATTCAATAACCTAATTATATAGGATTGGAAAATAAACAAAATAGAATCATATTGGCCTTCTACCTGTAAAGCTGAAGTTTAAAAAAATTAATAAAAGTTTGTAGTGCTTTTAAAAATGTATAACATCAATAACATGACTTTAACTAGGAAGGGTAAGCTGTGTTTAAAAAAATAAGATATAAAATAAAGCAGAACTTTAAACTAATTCAACATGGTTCAGAGGATAACATTTGTATAAACAACAAACACAATTTTTCAAGTGCCTTTATTCGCCCAATGTCAATGATTCTGCATTTTTTCTAACATGTCTAATTTAAAATACTAAACAAATTATGTGAGATTGCAAGAATTATTACCCAGTCACTCTATGCTATTTTAAAAAATGTTTGATGCCAATTCAAAGTAACTGTAGTTGTCAAAATGTTCATCCAACAACAACAAAAAAAACATCATTAGTGGTTCACAAGCTCTCAGTCATTTGACAAAACTGTAATTTAAGGATTTCAATCAATGTGATCATTTATAGAGCATCACCTACAGAGTTCTACAGCACTGGCTTTTTACATGCTCCGAAAGGAAATAATTTGTTTTGCTAATATTCCGATAAAATGACTTACTATTGACATTCAACGACGACGCTCTACCAACCCATCCACCTCCTCAATTTGTTTGGGTTAACAACTTTCTTTTATATATCTTACTGACATCTACTATATTATCTGAAACTGGCTATTATAAGAATGTGTTGTTTATAAATTGTTTTCCTATTACTATTTTATTGCAGTTATTAGAAAACGTTTTTAAAAACACTCATTTGCTGCATGTTTTTTTTTACAAATTAAAATGCAACCAATTGCTTGTAGAAAAATTATTATAAACTGTGAAGCAAAAATACTGTTAAAGCAAATAAATCAACTTTTGAAATTCAAGTTTTCATTTCCAGAAATGATATCATTCAAAACACCGATACTACTAATAGTAATCAACAACAAACAAATCATCATCATGTAAGAACTCCTGGAGTGTCTCTGATCACTTGGAAGAAGTGTTTTGCATCAAAACAATAATCTTTCTGCTAAGCAAACAACTGTTCGGTTTCAAACTGGCTGCAAATATTTTTGAAGCAGAACCGACTTGCGCGCTCTTTCTTAAAACTCAAGTTAATTGAGACCTGATAACGAAGATTCGTGAATCAGAAATGATTTGTTTATCTGACTAGCACGTGAACCGAGTCAGATAAAAACTGCATAATTTAGGCATCAACATCTCTGCCACCACGCGATAATCGAAAAAAATGTCTAAACTGTAAAAAAAAAGTTTAACCGCATTTATTTTTACTACAGTTTAGAGATCTGAACGGACTGGGCCAGGTTTTCTAAACGGGCCGCGCCATGATAGCTGTGTCAGTTTTAAAGATTTTAGGGCTAAAATTTTGCATCTATAAAACGGGCCAAATCGTAAACAAAAAACTGTCCTGGTCAAAACTTTAGTACAGATACTTTCAATAAAAAGTAAATAATTCTAATCAATTTGTTACATGTTTTTGCATCGTCTATTATAGCATTGGAGGGATGGTCTTTATTTAGTATTTACTAACTTGAGGTATCCTATTTAAGTATATTTAGGTTACTAGTCTGCGGTGTAGGTAATAATGTGAGTTTGAAAGGGACCCGTTTCTACATCGGGCCCCAGGCCTCCCACCAGCCTCATCAGGTTATGACGTCACGAGTTTTTCTACCTACACGTAATAAAAAAGATACACTCATTTGATTTTGTCTTTAATTTAGTGAATGATGTCTGCTATAATGCCTTCCGCTGTGCAAATAACATTGACACAGAATTACAATAATTAGTAGATGACAAAGTGTATGACGCTGTGACATTATTCTGAATTTAACGAGTCTTGTAGCCATACCGCTAAACAGTTTTTGTTTAAATTGTGCCATCTAATAATTTTAAAAGCCTGAAAACCTGCAGCATTATAATGGTTCCTTTACATATACAATATTTATAGCAAGAAATGACCACGGCTCAAATCAGAGACGTAAATTCAGCATTTTCTAGAAGGCTGAAAAAACATTTTCTCGCAAATATATAGCTTACTGACAGGGTTACCCACTTACCCGACATTGCCCGGGTTTTTTTGCTTAATTTAATTTTTTGTTCACCAATGAAACGTCAAAAAATAACTGATTTGTTTTTATTTTTTCAATATTTTCCCATCAATGAAGTCTACCTAAATGGCAAACCAAATGTTGTTTAGTTTGCTCCTCCAGCTTAGATGTGATTTTAGCAAATGCTCTCACACACACATAACTTTTTTAAGTCTATATAAATTCATAGGTACAAGCAGGGAGGGGTGGGGACATGAATCCGCCCAGGGTTTCAATTGAAATTTTTGTTGGATATAATACCTGTTTTTGAAAAATGACAGTAGGAGGATGAATGATTTAATCATACTGCATGGTCAAATACAGGATTAGTAAAAAACAGGGAGTCTCAAATGGAATAGGTAGATTTGTTTATTTTTGTGTGATAAATAATAATAGTTTCGATGTACACAGTCGTGAGGAAATCAACATTGTATCAATATCATTAAGATCTAAAATTTGGCTAAATAAAAGAGGGTAAATTCCACGAGTTCGCTGATTGGATTTCGACACAGAAAATAGCCATTAGCCAAATTTTAGATTAACGCTGATACACAATTTATTACTCTCCAGTTATTAGTAAATCTAGGATCGAAATCAGATATAAAATTGTCAACACGCGCAAAAAAGGTTCAAAGGCTCATTTAATCATAACTAGTTTAAGAAAAGACAAAATTAACAAATAATATAGTAAACTCTATGTAACAAAAATGTAATTTTGGAAATCGGGCGGGGGATTGTCTACACACGCAAAAATGATTCCAATACGCATCGAATCATCACTAAAGTTTAAACTAAAATATTATATAATAAATTCTAGTTAAAAAATTTAAATTTTGAAAATCAGAAGTTGAAGCAACCAATTTACGTCTCTGGTTTAAATGGCTTTCATAGATGCACCAGCTTTTGCTAGTTTGTCTACATAATTTAATGAATAAACTTACGTTTTAAGCGACAATGCCAGTATATGTTAGGGTCATTTCTTCCGATCCAAGATTCTGGATTATAATAAATCCATTGACTTCCTTCAGGCATTGAGGGACATATCGTAGCATAATAAAGATCCGAACAGTTTGAGGAATGAAAAACGAGAAACGGGCTAACAAATTGTGAATCATCGAATGCCAGTTGTGTCCAACCACTGTCTAATTCTGCATCGCTAGTCAAACATTTCCATCTTTTCGCGTCGGTATTGTATCGACCAGATAAACTATGCATCAAAAAACCACCGAAAAGTTTTCTGTCATTGACGTTGAGAATTGCAAATAACTTCTAAAAATGTAGATTTTTTAGCTTTCTATTCAAGAAAAAGCATTTAAATTTAATTTTATCACAATTCCGTTATCTTTCATTTATTTATACTATTATTTAAAAAAACCAATTATCTTTGTTTTTGTAGTTTTTATAAAACTTGTATTTAGGTTACAATCTCTGTTTGTGTGTGTGTGTTTGTGTATGTGTGTATGTGTGTGTGTGTGGCTTTCTCTGTACGCAAATGATGCAAGTAAAATTTAACCAGTTTTTTGACTAGCTAGGAAACTGAAACATTCAGCATAGCTTTATATTGCATGACAATGCATAATTCAATTTTAAAAAAAAGCCTAATTTGAACATCTTTTGTATTTCTAAATCGAGTGTATTTGAAATTAAAGTTTGTGTTGAAAAACTTGTTTTTTCCTTTACTTGTTCATTCTGTAACTACTTTTACATTCCCTAAGACCTTTTTTCAATTATCAAATAGTTTATAAGTCATTTTAACCGGATTAACCTCATCTATAAACCGATGTAGGATAAATACAACTTTAAAAGTTTTTTTTATTTCTGTGGCACAGTATTATAATTAAAAACAGTTGACTCTTGAACATAAAATAAAAGTCAACTTATCTAGACTAAAATTTAAAAACAATTTGGCAAAAAAGTTTAAACACATAATAATAAAAACGTAAAACTAGCCGTGGATATATATATATATATATATATATATATATATATATATATATATATATATATATATATACATGTATATATATATTATATTTATTCTTCTTCTTATTATTATTATTACTATTATTATTATTATTATTATTATTATTATTATTATTATTATTATTATTATTATTATTATTATTATTATTATTATTATATTGCTTTGTAATTTTAAGAGCAATTTGTTTCCATTCTTGATTTATCTCATAGTGATTTTTAATTTAAAAGTCTTAGTGGGACTCTAGGTAATACTAACTCCTTTTTCAACAATTTTCCAGCATCTTGTTTTGTAGCAACTTGCCATGGGACATCAGAAACTAAAATAATGCAAAATTCTTTTTGCTTTTTTATTTGCGCTTTTAAACGATTAATGAGTAATTGAAGTAACGTATTTTGTATCTAACATCATGTTATATAAACCTCAACCCAAGTGTTCTAACAATGTTATCTGGAATTTCTTTTGTGTATCCATTTTCCCAATTACCATCAAAGTAGTTAGTTGTAGAAACCACAATTTCTTCTCCGTTAGCCCAAATTCGGCAATAATCATCACAAAGCATGTTGACAACTGTGGTGAAAAATTAGAAATACAGGAGTAACTATAAATTAAAATGAAGAAAAACTTGAAAATAAATACTAAAACAAAAAAAAAGAGTTATATAGTGAATTTTGTTTACAGTACTTAAAATTTATTGTTAATCTCATTTAACGAATATAATATAGTCCAATAAAGTAAAATCTATCTATTTTAATAATGAGCTGAGTTTGTCTTTTAGTGAATCGATATAATTTTGTTACTACTGCACTGATTTTAATAAAATTTGACATACTTACTACTTAATAGCTACTTACTTAGCATTTTACGGACTTAAAAAATAAAATTAATTTTCTGATTTAAATTTTTGGTTCATTTTTTGTTGTTGTCCAATGTTGAAAATTTCTTTTTAATATAAAATGTCACTGATATAATATTTTGTATTAATTTTTTATGATATGTTTTTGCCGTTTGAACTTTTGATTAGCTGTTATTGTTGTTTTTATAGTGGTTTCGCGTCACCGTTAATAAACTTGTTGCTGATCAATTGCTGATTTGTTTACTTTTCCAGATCTGATTTTTTCCAACAGTTTACAAGCACAGAAAGATTTGTTTTATAAATTAGTTCTTTTTTTTAGTTTAAGTAGAATATAACGGTGCAACAAAGTTTTGGTTTTCAATCTAAAAAAATCCGGAACATTTATTGAAAAAATGGCGATTTCACTGAAAGAACTTAAGGGTCAACTTGATCAATGTTTGAGGAATCAACGATCAACAGTTTAAACTTCAATTTCAGTCGAGGGGTTGTCAGAATCTAAACAGCTTAATAACAACCATTATGGTGATTGTAAATTTTAGATGATGAACATGTTTGTCAATTTTGGATTGTGATTTTGTATCTAATCCAAACCAGAGGGCAGCTGCGAGAAAAAGAGAGAGTTGACAAAGAGAATTTAAAAGTACAAAAGTAGTTCGAATAATTTTACTCTATTCAACTCTGTCTAGAATTCACTATGAAACTTCAGGGTCAATGAAAAAATATATTGACCACATAATTAATGTTGCAAAATAGCTTGAATCACTCGGTCGGCCATTTGCCAATTATGTGATTGGTGGTATCATTCTGGAGGACTGCCAAGCATTTTGACCCATTAGTTTTGGCCAGTCACAGTTCAATGCAGGACACAACAACTGCATTTGTTAAACATCTGTTGCTCCAAGATGGTGGTCAAGAGATAGGTTCAAAGTCAAACTTTGAAACGGCTTCAGCATTTAGTAGTAACCTTTGACAAAACCAAAAAAAGATATCAAACAGTTCCAGATTTTTTCCAGCAACCAGTTTGGCCACATAAAATTTAATTGTCCGCCGTTTAAAAACTAAAAGTACTGTAAAAATTATAATTCTTTCGAAAGCCAGAAATTCAATGTTGCTGGAAGAAGCGGTTTTTCTTCCAAACTAAATCTGTTAGCAGTGAATTTTCTTGCCAAAAATATGAAAGTCAGTTATATTTGATCAAAAAAGTTACGAATTTGTAAAATGAATCTTTAATGTGCCAAAAATTGATATTTTCGGATGTGCATCTTTCGTCAAGGGAACTTTATAATTATAGTTTGTTTTTTTTAGAATCAATAATTTTAAAAACTTATTAGACTTTAAAAAAATTAAAACAACAAATCTATTAAAATGAATAAAAATTTGTTGGGCAAAATTTTTTTTATAATTAAAACCTTTTGCGTTTTATCATAGCAGATAATACTAAACAAAAAGATAACAAAAATTACGTTCAGAATGGCACAAAATAGAGTAGCTTATAATTTTGAGAAGAATTATCATTATTATATGATTATTTTTCGAGATTGAAAAAAATAAAATTTCATTCCGATGGTAATTACTAATTTGAGTTTGAAGTTGAAATTGAAACATTTTGGTTTGTTTACACTAAGTATGATGACATCATCAGCGATAATTCAAAGAATTGTGTAACCAATGAAACTTGTATAAGCAGAATATGGCAACTACAGTACTTAACGTGCCAGCTTCTATTAGTTTACTAGCATGGTTACCCGGCGTTTTCCAAGGTTTTCAGGTGCTGTTCTATTGTTTTTTTTCTAAACAATTTTTAAAAAAATTGGTTTTTTTCTAAACGATTTAGAGTTTTTCTGAAATCGATGAGAGATTGAAGGAACCATCGAATTATTAAGATGCACGTGATCAACAATCTATTTTTATCTCCATTGTTTTATCCACTTTCACTATTGATTTGCTACAAAATGCTCAAATATTGCTGCGCTAGAAGTTTTTCAAATACTTGGAAAAATAATTTTAATTTTTTTTTTCATCGGCAAGTAAATTCATACAACTAATTCTATAAACTACCGCATAATGCAAGTCAATAGTGTAAGTCAATAGTTTAAGTGGAAAGAACAATGGAAATAATAATTTGATTGTTGATCACGTGAATCTAAATCCTCCAGCATTTCGACCCAAAACATTTTCATTTCTACAATCTATGGGTTTTCACGTTTTGAAACATTACTTGTGTGTAAAAACATTACATTGTAGATGCCCCACGTTTGTGCGCCGCTATTGTTGTATTATAATATAATATCAGACAAATTAAATTTAAATTTTTATATGCTATGAAATTTTGCAAAAACTAATGATTATACATAGTATTAAAAAAAATAAAACCAAATACTTTAGAAATTAGTCCAATGTGCACTTGTCAAGAAATTCAAGTTCGGTTTAAAAATTTAAGCAATTAAAAAGCCAATTTTCCAAATTTAAATTTGTTACTTAGTCAAGTTTAATAATTAAAAACTAAAAAAATGTGCAACTGCAGTGTGAAATAAATTTATGTTGGTTCAATTGATTAAATAGTTTTGGTTTACTAAAATTACATTAATTTTGATATTTGTATCAGAAGTTCTATGTTTCTATTTGAGTAAAAGTCCGAGTTAAAAGAGAGGATGTTTGTTAGTCACTGCCGTCATCGTCATCATCATCATCATCATCATCGTCATCGTCATCAGCACACACTGAAAGTAATTTTTGTTAAATATTAGAATTGTTTGAACAATATAATGAAATGTTTTTTAAATAAATAAATCTGCACAAACTTTTGAAAATCATGAAAGAAAGTAATATCAGCAGTCCAAGTAATCCGTAAGCAATATAAGTATTTGCTTTTAACAATTTAATTAATTTTGTCCAAATAGTATCTATAATAGTCATTTAAAAACATTTTTACTTAAAATCAGTAAATAGATTATATACACTAAAAGTATAATAAAATTAAATAAACTAGATTAGAACATTGTTAATTATATTATGGCTTTAAAATGTTTGATGAAACCCAACCAACCTAATTTTATCCACACAATTTTGAAAAAAAAAACTAGTTTAAATCTTGATTTATTCACTTTTCGTTAATAACAAAATAATAATAAATTGATGATAATTGTTGATGTTGAGACAAAAAGGAAAAAATAAAACAATTAGTTGCTGCTCAACAAAATCAAATAACTTTTGAGTTTAAATGATTCCTATATTTTTAATGTAATGTGCATAACTACTGCTGCTTAAAATAAGTTTTATAAATTTTCTTTATTTTTTGTTTTTCTCTTTTTTTCTTTCTTTCCGGTATACCTAAGTTTTTGTTTTTTATGGCTTTTTATTTTTTCCTGTGTTTTTATATAAAAATTTTATTTTTTTGAAAACATTTTGAAAAATTAAGTACTTGTAAGATATTTTTGAAAAAATGATTTATTTTATTTATTTAATCAGTTCTGTTAAACATTTTATCATTGGAGTTACGTCGGCAATAACACTATATAGTCTTGAGCGTTAACGCAGTTTGAAATTAATGTATGACTTGACAGTGCGGTTGGTTAGATTAGCCCCCTGAAAATATGTCATTTTTAGCAGAAACTATCCACGGTTCAGCTAGGCTACGTCAAATTTAACCATGAATTTATTTTTTGGTTTTCTGCCACACAGATATTAAGAATATGTAACAATCTAATGTGATTTAAAGCTAAGTCATTTTAAAATCAAATTTTTGACTAAAAACAAACAAGCAAATACTTACATAATTTAGTAAACATACTTACTTTTCAGGCGACAATAAAAGTAGATTTTAGGGTCGCTCCATGCCATCTCACCCGACCCGTCGTTATAAATCCATTGACCATCAGCTGGAAATTTGCTACAAAATTTACTACTACCACTACAATTTGAGCCTAGAAAACAGAGTACAGGAGGTATGAAATTTGAGTCATCAAACGATAATTGTGTCCAGCTAATGTCTAGTTGAGCTGCGGTAGTAAAACATTTCCATCTCTTTGCGTCAGTATTGTATTTACCCGATGGACCGTGGATCATCATGCCACCGTCCTCTTTCCCGTCGTTGACATTGAGAACTGCCAATATTTTCTGGAAGTTTTGATTTTTTAGTTTTTTTATTTAAAAAACATTTTTGTTTTGTTTTAATGATCTTTAAAAACCCGTTTTATTAATTTTAAAAAATTTTTAATTTCCATTTATTTAAATAATTCGTTATATTTTTCTTCAATCTTCAGCTATTTGATAATTGATTTTAATCGGGTTAACTTCATTTAGAAGCAGGAATGAGTTTTAAAAAAAATTGTTGAAAACGATTTTATTAGCGCAGTGCTCCTTTCTGTCCGACGTAAAAACATTTCAGTCTCTAAAATCTCCTTTGTGGTCATTAATTTTCGCCCGGAAATGACTATTCTATAGTGTTTTTTATCCGAAGAGGTTGATCTAAAAACAGCGGCCATGGCGGATTCCTGAAGTCGTGCATTGATTTTTTTTTATTTTGAGCCGGTTACTACTAGTTTTTGAACTAGTAGTAACCGGTGAAGCTACCGAAAACAAGTTATTAATTTTTTATTATAATTAGATATTGGTTTTCATGCTCTAGTACTGATACGTTTTCTGTACTGAATTAGTTGAAATGTAGTTAAAAATCAGAATTTTTGAGCTGATTTAATTTTTTGTTAATATCAATTTTTTCTGCTATTAACCTTTTTTAGACCAGTTTTTTAAACTTTTTACAAGTTAAATTTAAATTCAGAGGATCAGATGAAGTGAATCAGAAATTGTTTCTTATCTATAATGCTCACTGTGTGTGTAAACAGTTTGCTGTTCCATCACAAACGTAGTTTGATTTTACACGTTCTAGAAAAAGGGATGTAGCCGATGTAGATCATACTCATATAAGATTACACTCCTGTCGGAGGTTTTACAGCATCCTGCTTTGTATCAAAGTGCAATGTGAAAACAGAAACGGGAATAATAAAAAGTTTTATATGCATTGTGATGGGTATTTAAAAATGTTAATAAGCGATTGATATAATTGTTTGTTAGAATAATTATTATTCAGACTTGGCGCTCTAACCATTTCATCTGGAAATTCTTTTATAAATCCATATTTCCAAGCACCATGGTATTTATGTTCATGTGTAACTACAATTTCTTCTCCATCAGCCCAAAATTGACAATAATCATCACAGAACAAGCTGAGACCTATAGTACAAAAATATAAATATGACTAGTATAAAAAAACGGCATGCAAAATTAAAAAAAAACAATTAAAAACAATTTATTGGTGAACTAAATTATAAAATGCTAAGCTAACGAATACATAATATTCAGCCGTTCTAACTAATTGCCTATTTTCGTATTTTATCAGAATCGGTAAACACTCAAAAAGGAGAGAATCATAAATTGTCTACTTTCGCAATGGCACAACATATCAGAACTTATTATTTTAAGAGCAATTAATACTACTATATGTTTATTTATTAACTTTAACAGAAATGAAATTCTATTTAGATTGTAATTATTGGTCAGATTTCGATGTTGAGACATTTTTGTTTATTTACACCACAAATGATGACATCATGAATGATAATTCAAAGAATTATATAGCGAATGAAAGTTTTATAATGAAAAAACATGGAAATGTTTATAATTTTTAGGGAGTCAGCAATGCCAGTGAAGAAAGAAATAAAATTTGTAAAGATAAAACATCATTTGAAAAACATTTTCACTATTTACCTGTTTTTAGCAACTTCTATAAACACTAGTCTTGTTTTGTTTGTTTTGTCCGATTGACAAAAAATCAATCAAATGACACAAGGAGAATGCTCATGAGTTACATTATAATCAGCCAGTAAAACTAAGTTTGAAACAACCTCAATCAATTAAATTAGTTTATTGATTGAGTAATTGAATAGTCATTTCTTCCAGCTGTATTTTAAATTTTTAGAAACTTTTTGTAGTATTAAGTTATTAACCCCGAATAAACCAGTTTTTTATTTTTTTATTGTTCAGCAGACAAGAACGTGTTTGAAGGTATGCGACTTGTTAATAAATAAATTTATAAATTTTGTTCTCAATTTTATAATTATTTAAGAGTTAATTCTGTGTGCGCGGTTTTTTTTAATTTATTTATTAAGTTTTCATATTCATTTAAAATTGCTTATATGTGTACTGCTTCAAGTTTCTAATATCAGTATAAGGTATGCTGTAGTTTTAAACAAATTCAAATTTATCAAATATAAATTAGGCAAATCAAGATCAAATCTGGTTATAACGTTTTTAAAATTATGCCCCAAATAAAAAAATATTCAGGGCAACATTCCATAAACTTCAATTTCACAAAGCGTAAAATGATAAGGCGAAATTGGACTTTGATGCAGAATGACATATTGACCAGCAAGTGTGCTATTTGAACACACAACAACGTAGGGTGCATTGTTTAATGTTGTAGACGGAAAGCTGTTGCAGATTGATAGATTCGATGGTACTTGTATGAGCCACTGATCCAGTTGAAACGTCTGAGAAATTTTCACCGTGAAGTATTGAGCCTTATCTTTATAAAAATAAAATTATTATAAAATTCAGATTTTAACAAAGGAAAACAAAAAAAATTAAGAACGTAAAGTTTTAAATATTTTTTGTTCATTACCATATATTAAAGGAAATTACCATATATTGCAGGAAATGTCACTATGAAACACCATAAACTCAATCAATTACCTAATATTTATATAGCGCTATTTCCGTGACATGCAATAGCGCTCGGTCATGAACTGATTCAAACAGGAAAGTTTTCAGTCCACGACGGCGGAAAATAATGAGTGAAGTAGAGCTAGTAAGAGATGGAAGAAGATAGTTCCAGACAAAGAAAAAGAGGAATACTCAACAGTAAAATACGAGAGTGACTAAAAGAAGAAAATCGAAAACCAGACCTACGAGTTATTGCATAATTTTAACTAACCTCCGTAGGTATCGCCAGTAAAAACTGTCACTGCTTCTACTTTAACAGAAAACTGAAGATCTACTGCAAACCAGTTTGGTACTTGATTAACATTTGTGGCACATGCGGAAGTAATGTTTGTTCCAGTTTTTAGACCATCTGTAAGACTGCTTAGTGAAAATTTCCCCGAACAGTTAGAATTCGCATAAACTGATTTGCCGGCTGTATAATTAGTTGAGTCTGAAAAACATAAAATGTTGATAAAATACAAACAGAATTGAGTTTTTTTTTCAATTTTTCTTCATTTTAGAATTTGGCATCACAAAATAAACAATATTAAAAAAGTTGAACTTTAATATTTTAGAAAATTTTCAAGATTTAACTGTAATTTCTTTTTTAAACTAATTAATCTATATTATAAATTTAACAAATATTAGATTTTAGAAGTCTGGTAATTTTTTTAATGATTTAACTATTGTAATTGAAAGTTTTATAACAAACAGCTAACATCTCTAAATAATGTTTTACAGCTACATGTAAGCCTACGTAAAAACTGTATTTTTACATACCTATGACTGGGCCAGGATTCATCTGTTTAGAAAAAAATGATTATAAGTTAACCTCAAATTTTGTGCATTGTAAATATTTATATTATTTTGCTACGCGTTTCGAGAGTCCCAGATTTGACATGCAAACACATCGTTTTAGGGGGGGGGAAAGTGGGTGAAGAGGGAAGTTTTACAATATTGACAATCGTATACGAGTTTTTCTGGAATGGTTTATAATTTATTAAAAGTAATAAAAATGAGGACTATTTCTGTACACTTTTTTGGTTTGTCTTTTTTTGATTATTTTCTTTATAAAGTTCGATATTAGAAAATTATTTAAATACTTTGGTTTAGAAATTTTTGTCTTTTTTAGTATAATCTGTAATCGGATTTATATTATTGTTGTCAGTTATTTGCTTGATTAATTAATTTCAATAAACAATTTACGTTGAAACAAAATGTTTGTATATTTAAGCTGTATAACTAGCCAAAATGTTGAATTTTCTTTTTGAAAAATGATGAAATGACGTGCCTGTTGACCTTATAACGCTGGTTTTTAATTTATATTTTTTTTCACTCTTTAAAAAAATCTTACTTAACAATATTAAAAAGTGAAAATTATTGAAAAACGTTTGAGATGTTGTTCGACGTTTAATTAATTAAAAACAAAAATTATTAAAACACACCTGGTATGAAATAAATAAATAAGTGCTGTTTGTATAAGCTCCTACATTCTGGTTGCTTATAAAACACCATTTCTTGGCTGGGTTTGAATAGTGGGCAATACACTGACCTCCACCTTCTGTAAAACACTTGAGGGCACATTCCAGTGAAGTTAAATTGGAAAATTTTATCCAACTCTGTTCCAGAATTAAGTAATTAAGACCCGGTAAAACAAAATGATGCCAATAAATTGGAGTGATTTGGAACTCTGCCAAGCACAAACTGACGAATAGAGCTTGAATGATTGAATTTTTATGCATTACGGTATTATTTATTTAATTACGAATTATGAATTAAAGAAAATCTAGCTTTCTCGTTCTCTCAGCTCACGTTGTTGTTTTATACTTGCAATAATTATATTGAACACCTCCGACACGCATGTATCGATAATAAAAAACACTGGAGACACAATGAGTTTCCAAGACTCTTTCTTCGGTTCCAAGTGCATGAGCTTTATTACATTTTTTATTGTTAATATTATTATTATTATTATTTTATTATTATTATTATTATTATTATTATTATTATTATTATTATTATTATTATTATTATTATTATTATTATTATTAATATTATTATTATTATTATTATTATTATTATTATTATTATTATTATTTTTATTATTATTTTTATTATTATTATTATTATTATTATTACTATTATTATTATTATTATTATTATTATTATTATTATTATTATTATAACAAAGAAAACTCAGCAAACTTGCATGATATTGGGGATAATTGCGCAAAATGTTAAACCTTTATCTTAATAAGCTTTTGATTGTCTCTATAAGTCTCCTGTTCGATTGCAATTCGAGTATGCTGGGCAGGTTTGGAATCCTAATCGATTGGGACTTATTGCCAAAATTGAAAGAGCTCGGAGACAAGCCAGTAAATTGGTCAAATCTTTTAAGAATTTGAGTAACGTGGACAGGTTGAAGAAATTGAAGCTTTAATCGTTAGCGTATTGCAGAATTAAAAGAGACATGATTGTGATGTACACGATCACGAGACGGTACTTCTTGAACTTAAGTTGTCCGGCACTGAGGTCATGCCCAGGCCAAAAGACAAGACGTCACTGCTGAAAGCTTGACACTGGCTTGAATAATAAATTGTTATTAAGTGCTACTTTCAGCCACAAAAGACCCAGGAGCTGGTAAGGAATTGATATACAGTATAACTTTTAATTAATAATTACAGCGTTCCAAGTGATCGCTAAGCTAAGGCAGAGCCATTTTACGACCGCGTTCTTAGCAACGCACGCCATAAATGGCCATCGATCTATCATTCTTAAATAACCTAAGTGCGTCCTCACGTTCGTAAATCGAATTGATGTAGCAGCTTGGAGAAAACAGTTCCCGAAAAAAAGCAGTTGTTTTTTGCTTATTAATTATATAATTAGTACAACTTTCGTATGATACGTATGAGTTGAATCGAACGATAACATAATTTTGTGTCTTTCTCTTTTGCAGCGAGTGCAATCGATTGGAAATGTTTGCCAGACACTCAGGAAAGAGTTTCTTGGAAAAAATTCATGAATTGGTTGATTTCTGTGAACGTGTTTTTTTCAAGCGGGTATTCATTTTACGCATACTAATTGACAAGTGGTGTTTTACATTATGTTGTGAAACAGCAGAAGATGACGAAAAATTGATTTCTTGATGTTGTCATGCTGCTTGTGTCTTTTTGAGCGCCTTGTACTTACTGCACCGCTAGCCTTGCTAGTTTCCTTTTTTCTTTTTTTTGTAGAAAAATCATCTAAGTAAACGTTACAAAACTTCCCGTCATCAAATCAAACTGAAACTCAATTCTCGTGACAATGCATTTTATTACTTTGAGAAATTTTTTAGACACAGTTTTAATTTTTAGTAAACATTTTAAAGACTCAGTTTTAATGTTCA
Organism: Erpobdella octoculata; assembly: GCA_963978895.1. Lineage (NCBI taxonomy): Eukaryota > Metazoa > Annelida > Clitellata > Hirudinida > Erpobdellidae > Erpobdella > Erpobdella octoculata. The sequence goes on along the minus strand of OZ022240.1, from coordinate 3,896,407 downwards.
TTTTTTGTGTATTTTTTATCAGAAATTTAAAAAAAACTTAATTAAATGGTCTCGGATTTAATAAACATGTCGTTTTATTGTATGTTTGAAGCTAAATTAAATTTAAATTTGTATATGATAAAGAATAAAACACCAACACTTGAATATAGGTACGGAAAGATGAACAATTTTAAAACTGAATTATTTAAAAATACACAAACGTATAATTTTTTTTATTAAATTCAAGCTTAAGTTCACAATATAAGCAATTAAGAAACCAATTCACAAATAAAACTTAAAATGTGCTAAAAGTTTTATTTTGGTTTAACTGGTTGCATTTTTAGTTTCTAACAACTTAATAAATCTTGATATTTTAATCAGAAGTTCAATGCATCTATTTAAATACAAGTCTGAGGAACAGAATATGCTTGTTAGTCACTGCTATCGTCGTCGTCATCGTCATCAGCACATGCTGTAAGTATTTTTTTTAATTTCAGAATAACTTGAACAATATGATAAAACGTTTTTCAAATAAATATTTTAAATAAACCTTTAGAGAGTATGAAACAAGATACTATCAGCAGTCCAAGTATTGCTAAAGCAATATAAAGATTTGCTTTCAGCAATTTAAGTAAGTTCTCCAAAAAAGAAACTATAAAAGTAATTCAAAAAAATTATCTGTTATCAGGAAGTAATATATATATATATATATATATATATATATATATATATATAATATGTATATATATATATATTATAAATATTTATAATATATATATACATATTTAATTTGCTATGTATGTATGTTTGTATGTATGTATGTTCTTTATGCATTGCTACACCATTCATCAGATCGTAATAAAATTTTCACACAACCTTGAGAGTCAAGGGGAATCAAATATAGAAAAAAAATTGAAATCCGTCGCAAAATGAACGGAGCGGAGCGGGTGAGCGAGCGGAAACTATATATATATATATATATATATATATATATTGATGTAAAATCACTGGTTTGACGATCAACTTCCTATTGATAAACCTTACATTTATTAGGGACATTATTTATTTATTTATTAATAGACCAAAAGGTATAAATAGCCTTAACCAAGCCTTCATTTATTATTTTCCAATAAACTGCAAAACCATTCTATTGAGCCCGGTATACGTTTTGGTGATATCGTAACAATATATATATATATATATATATATATATATATATATATATATATATAAATGAATGTTTGTATGTATGTATGTATGTATGTATGTATGTATGTCCTTTATGCATTGCTAAACCATTCATCCGATCGTAATGAAATTTTCACACAACCTTGAGGTTCAAAGGGAATCAGATATAGTAAAAAAATTGAAATCCGTCACAAAACGAGCGGAGCGGAGCGGGTGAGTGAGCGGGAACTATATACATATATATATATATATATATATATATATATATATATATATATATATATATATATATATATATATATATATATATATATATATATACATAAATGAGCGAAAACGGGAACGGGAAGCCAACTGTGAGGGAAAGATTAAGCGGGAAAAGATAAGCGACCGAGAACGGGAAAGCAACCGGGAGCGGAAAAGCGACCGGGAACGAGACGGGAACGGGAAAGCGGAGAAGGAAACGGGAGCGAGAGAGACAAACGTTAGAAAAACTCCTTAAAACCCCGGGCAACGCCGGATGCCCCAGCTAGTATATATATATATATATATATATATATATATATATATATATATATATATATATATATATATATATATATATATATATATATATATATATATATATATATATATATATATATATATATATATATATATATATATATATATATATATAGCATGCCATTTTTGACGGGCTATCTCTCGATTATATATATATATATATATATATATATATATATGTGTGTGTGTCTGTTTATGTGCTTGTTTTTTTTGCATTGCTACGTCATTTATCTAATCGTAATGAAAATTTTACACAACCTTGAAAGTCAATAAAAGAAGGTCTCTGTGAAAAAAATTGAGATCAGGAGCGGGAGAGCAAGCAGAAACGGGAACGGGAGAGTAAGCGGTAGCAGGAACGAAAAAGCGACCAGGAACGGAAAAGAGACCGGGAACGGGAGAGCAAGCGGAAAAACGACCAGGAAAGGGAGACCAAGGCAGAACGGGAAAGCGACAGGAAGCGGAAAAGCAAGCGGGTAATAGGGAACGAGAGAGAAAAAACGATAGCAAAACCTCTAAAAACCGGGCAACATCAATTACCTGCTTGTTTTTAAAAAATAAAAATATATTAAAGAATTAAACTAAATTATTGAGTTTGCAAACTATGATATGACAAGCGGGGTTTTTAAAAGCTGCATAGCGCTTTTAGAGGTTTTTCTATAGTTTTTTTTCGGTTTCTTTTCTTTTTCTTCTTGCCTTCCCACTCCGTTTTTCTCTTGCTCCGTTTCCAGCTTCCTTTCTCTTTCGAGTTCGCTAGCCCGCTCCCAGTCGCTTTCCCGCTCTTGCTCATTTTCTCGCTCCCACTCGCTCTTCCGCTCCACACGCTTTTTCAATCTTGCTCGCTTTTCCGCTCTTGCTCACCCTCCCGCTTGCTTTTTCGCTCTCTTTTATCTTATTCTCCCTCTTAACTTTTTTGCCTATAAAACGTTAGAGAGATTTGTTCAAAGTTGCTTGAAATTTTTCAAGCTTTGTTACGTAAACTAAAATTCTTCCACTTTTTCCATACGTCTTTTAGCTCATAAAACGTAAAATAGACTTGCTAAATGTTGCACGAAACCTTCAAACTGGTGGCTGATTGCAGAGCGATCGCCTGTCGATCGTTAGGTCGGCAGTTCGAACCTCACCGTCGTCACCAAGGAGTTCACTCGCATTGCTGAAAGGGTAGGCGCCTATAAATGGCTGCCTCTGCGAAGGACCCGTTCTAAAGAGTAACGCCACGTTAAATATTGTTAAAAACTTTGAATTTGAATACGCTAGAACTTTTGATGTTTGTATATAGACATTTTTGACCCAAAAAATTCAAACAAATTGAAAAAATCTAAAAACTATCTTATTTTTTCCTCCTTATATATATATATATATATATATATATATATATATATATATATATATATATATATATATATATATATATATATATATATATATATATATATGTATATATATATATATATCGATATCGATATCCTATTATCTTTGAATTGTAGCTTTAAATTCTTATTTTATTATTTTACCTCTTTGCTTTTATTAGTAATTTTCTTTTAATAGTTATATTTTACCACTTAATTTGGTTGTATATTTTAACACATGTAATTTTTTTTTTTTTTTTATTTTTTCTTATTTTTTGTTTATTTTTTGTTTATTTATTTACTCCGAGGCAAAAAAAAAAAAAATTTTTTTTTTTTTTTTTTGTTTCTTAGCGGTTGTCATAATTTGCTTTTACTCTTCTTTGTACTTTGACCTCGATTGATGTGTAAACATATCTGATATGTCTCGCCACACCACTTTATATATTTTCGTTGTAGCTGTAAATTAGTTTTATGAGTTCTGATGATGGCTAATAAAGCCGAAACCTGCAGGTCAGCTCACGACCATAACATTAATAAAAATATATACCAGTTTGTTCAAAAGTGTCTTGGTATTTCCGATTTTCGAAAAGTTTCACGTTTGATAGAAAAAGTTTGTAATAAGAAATGGGCCATAGTCTTTAATAAAGCGTGTTTGAAAGAACATCTTGTTCCTAATTATTTGAAAAATATATATATATGTATATATATATATATAATCCAAATCGCTGGACAAATTTTAACGAAATTTGGCATTGAAGTATATAAAGTGTATGATAAATGTAAAGGAGTATTTTTAATTAAAAAAATTAATTTTTTTACAACCAACAAACTTATTTTTAATTAAAAAACCCTTTTTTACAACCAACAAACCTTTCAGTGCAAATATACAAACATCAAAAGTTATTGCGTAATAAAATTCAAATTTGGTTTAAAGGTTTCATGCAACATTTAGAAAGTCTATTTTACGTTTTATGAGCTAAAAAACGTACGGAGAGCGGAAGAAAAAAATGAGCGTAAGCGGGAATGGGAAGGGGAACGAGAAAAAAACGTTTTATTTGTTATTATTTTATGTATTTAGTTATTAATTTATTATTTTTTTTTATTATTCAATTTTCTCCTTTTGTTCTTCAAATTATTTGAGCAACATTTTCTTTTCTTTTTTTTGTGTTTTTTGTTCTGGACTGGCTGCATGTTTCATTTGCCTTGAAATTGAGAGTTTTTCTCCGAAACGCGTTGGCGTTAATTAAAATAAAAATAACTTAAAATTATGAATTGCAATAGTTTGTTTCATGTCGGTCTTATTCCTCAGTTTCGAAAAGTGGAACGCGTCATGAAAAAAGTTGTATATATATATATATATATATATATATTACTCAAGTAATAAGGTGTTAGTTATTTGTCAATACGGGCTCGGTTGAATTTTATAGATAAGTTTTGTTGCAAACTTTGTCTATTTAATGAGATAGTTCACGTAATTTAATTTGGCCACGAAGTTGTTCAAAGATCGCCCGATTATACAAATCTTTATTATTTTTTGACTTGCAAGTTTTGGCTATTTTTTCAGCCATCTTCAGAAAAAGTAAAAGGCCGGGTATTGAAGAAACCGAATATAAACAACGACGAATAAAAAATAATATCATGTCGAAGTACATAGATAAAAAGAAGAGAAATAAAATAACGACCAAATTAAAATACGAGGGGAAGTATTGATTAACATTAAAATCATAGGAGCAAATATAAATTAAATAAAATATTTAAAATATTTTTTTAAAATACCACGTTTTGTGAACTAAAAAAAGAAAATAATTTTTTCTGGGCTGTGTGAGAAATGTCTTGATGGAGACATGCATTAATTGTGGACATTCGTATAACGAACAAGCCATAATTTTTTTAAATTTAAAACGTGGGGTGCTTTTTATATTTATATTCAAAAAACTTTCCAACCTGTTTGAAAAATAGCAAATGGTCAGTTTGAGTAAAAGGCGCCCCACGTTTTAAGTTGTGAAAAATTATGGCAGCCCAGAGAAAAATTGTTTTCTTTTTAATTCACAAAAACGAGGTATTTTAAAAAAATTGTTTTTAAATATTTTATTTTATTCAAATACATTTTAAACTACAATCAAGCAAGCGAATGGTTACGTAATTTATTCAGCAAACTTACATTTTAGACGACAGTAAAAGTATATGTTAGGGTCGCTCGCTGGCAATTTACCTGATGATACACCATAAATCCATTGGGCCTCTGGAGGAAGTCTAGGACATATTACAGCTGCACGATCACGTGAACAGTTTTTGCCAAAGAAAAAAAGTTTTGGAGAAACGAATGCCGAGTCATCAAATGACGCTTTTGTCCAGCTACTGTCCAGTAGTTTTGAGGACATAAGACATTTCCATCTCGTTGTGTCAGTATTGTATCGACCACTTGGACTGTGGGCCAAAACGCCACCATAATATTTATAGTCGTTGACATTGAGGATTGCTAATATTTTCTGGAAATGTTGAAATATTTGTTTTCTATTTGAAGAAAACATTTATAAATAATTATAACAAAATTCTGTTGTTTTTAAACAACTTTTACGATCACTTACAAAAAACCAATTTTAATTATTATTAAAAAAAATGTATAACCTATTACTGTGTTATAACATACATTTTTTTTTTCAATCATCAACTATTTGATAATTGTTTTACTCAGAGTAAGGTCATTTAAAAAACAGGAGTAAGTTAAAAAAATGTTTAAAGAAATTAAAATTTAATTGCTCAATTTTATAATTAAAGATATTTTACTCTTTTCCTATTTAAACTGATTTCTGAGAAACGCTTGGTAAAAAACTTGTTATTTTTTTAATTCTTTATAATAACTTCGCTTTTCTGTTCTTCTGCCTGTCTGTCTGAATGAACACAAACCCATTTCCCGTCATCCAATTGATCTGAAATTTGGTCCATAGACTCGTAAGGACCAAACATTAATTTTGAGATGTTCAAGCTCAGCTTAAAAAATCTATGCGTCATTGCGTCATTGTTTATTTCATTGAAAGGCAAAAAATTTTGAAGTCAACTTTTAACCATTTCACGTATTTCTATCGATCTGAAGTTTTTTACTCCGAATCCATAATTTTTATATTTTAGGATATTTTTATTTTTATTTATAATGGAATATTGGTTTTTTACCAACGTTATTGAAATAATTGATTATCAGATTTTTTTTCATGATTGCAGATATCAATTTTACACTAAAAATAATCGTTTTATTTATATAGTATTTAGAATACTGTATTCTATGTTTTATAACAGATTTTTAAAAATAGGCCATGTGTAAGCAAGCAAGGCGCTAACTCGTTAACAAAACAAGTGTTCCATTTTGCAATTGATTAACTAATTTAATTATTAATTATGTTGAATGTATATATTACTGTCATGAGAAACCAGCACGTATGTCGGCATTCAATAAAAAATAGGTGAACAATTGAATACAAGATTTACAAGCCCAAAGAAATAATTTTTATAGCTAAAGATTTATAATTTTAACATGTTTTTTCGGTGTTGTGGTTGAGCACCATGCTACATAGCAACGTGCGATTATAGCACAAAAACTGGAATGATGCAAAGTTTAAAATGCTTTGTGAAGGGGTTTTTTGATATAGTTATTTTTTAAATTCCTTATATTAACTTTACCGCTGGTCTTGCTTGCTTGTTTACTTACTTGAATGTTTGCAAACCTTGAAAGTTAAAATAAAATTAACTAACTCCTCGTCATCCAATTGAGCTGAACTTTAAAATATAAGCTTGTTTCTCATGACAATGCATTTTATTGAAGTTTGGAGTTTTTAGAAAAAAATTAATTAAAATAATTATCTATTTTTAAAAAAAATCAATTAAATAAGTGTTTACATATATAAATTACAAAAAAGGTCATTTCAAACAAAATATTTTTGAATTAAATGAAAAGCCGATAAATTAATAAATATAAGTGATTTGTTAAAAAACCTGTTTTTACGGCTTACTTGTTAAATTTATAAAACGCTATATAAACTTCAGGCTAAGCGTTCTAACCAGTTTATCTGGAACTTCTTTTGTATGTCCTATCTCCCAGCTGCCACCTATCGCTTTATTTGTAGTAAATACAATTTCTTCACCATCAGCCCATAACTGACAATAATCATCGCATAACATAGTGACGCCTATGGTTTAAAATTATAATTGCAAATTTAGCTGTAAATTGAAATAAATAAAATTAAATAGACACACAGAAAATATAAATACATGACATAGACTTTTTACAGCATTATATAAATGTTCATTATTAACTGAAATAAACGAGTTTGAGGCATCGCATCGCCTGTTTTGCGGTTTATATCAGTTTAGAATGCTATAACCGTCACGGTTGATATTCGTAAAAAGTTCAAAATTAAACAATATTTATCAATCAAATTTGTTGTTATGAAGCTTTTAAACATTTGAAAATATAAAAGTTTTTATAAACTCTTTAGTCTAAAGTTTTAACTAACTTTAGTATTTCAGACGAAACAAAAACAAAAATTAAATCAGAATAAATTATTTTATAAAAAAAACTAAAAAATAATTTCATCAGTTTATTTACCAGTTTAAAAATTGTATTGTAATTGTTTGCTATTTAAATTTCTATAGATATCTGTGAATCTGTTTTGATTTGTTCTTTCTTTCTGAAACCACTTTATCGGTGGCTTGATTTTGATTTTTAGCAATTATCAAATAGTTTAAAATCCAGATAAGTTTTAGTTATATGCTATTCTTAATTTATAACTTTATTATTTAAATTAACTGATCCAATAATTAAAATTCAGTTTTTATATAATAGTATTTTAATAAAACAATTTTCTTTTAGTTGTTTCATCGAAGTTTATTTTTTAGTTTTCAGATATTTATTTTAAAAAAATTTATCTCAACTTAAATTTTATTTATATACAGTCTTCCGTCATATGTTAAACAATAATGCCACTTAAAAAATCAAATACTTTTCTAAAAATACATCTGCACCTGAAAAAAATTTAAATTTAAAAATAAAACGAAACTAATGAAGATCGGTTTCTCAAATTGCAAGACCACACTTCACGCCACTGATGAACGGCGCCAAATCTAAGTGATAGGCAGCCACAACGTCCACAAAAAAATAAAAGAATAGCGTTAAAACGAATTGCAACAAAAGAGTGAGTGAAAGAGAAAGAGAAGTGGAGAGAAAAAGAGAGTGGGACATAAGCAGAAAAAGATACCTAGAGACAAAGAGAAAGAGAAAGAGAGAGAGAGGGAGGGAGAGAGAGAGAAAGAGAGAGAAAGAAAGAGAGGAGAGAGAGAGAGAGAGAGAGAGAGAGAGAGAGAGAGAGAGAGAAAGAGAAGCAATAGAGATATGTAATCAAATCAGCAATATGAGAACGTGGCTCTATTTTAGGAGCCATGAACAAATTCCCTGACCAATTCAGGTACAGTAATATTTAGAAAAACATTTAATAAACTTTTGATTAACTCTTTTGTTATTCAATTTAATTGATTGGCTTTTCAAATCAGGAACTATGGCTTCTTTTTCACTCTTCCATAAAAAGTGAGAAAACTACGGAAGTTTGATCAATTCCTCACTCATGTACCATAAATAACCTCTAATTTTTTGACTGCATTACCTGTGATTTGCTTGTCGACTGGAAAAAGATACTCCAACGTTTGGATTAGACAAAATCGTTATACGAAGCATTTGAACTGCTTAGAGCTGCAAACAAAGATTTCAAATAGATTGTTACTGAGAACAGATAGATACGTTGAACAGCTTGTAATTCATGTGCTGTAAATTTAAGTTGCTCACGAAGTAAGTCGATTTTAAGACAATTAATCTTTTATCCATTCATCTGACATGATAAGTGGTAATCAATTAAATATCAATAATAAAAACTTTAGTAATTATAAATATTAAATTAAAGAGTTAATTAAAAAATGAATAGTTATAGACACTAAAAACTAAAAAAAATCAAACTACAGAACTGCTTGTTTTGAGTTGTCTCAATTCAAAAACATTGGTATTGTGAAGTATAATTTTTGAGACTTAGAACCGCCGATATAAGTGTTTAATTTGTAACATTTTTTATATACGATATATGAAATTTTTTAAACAAATCCGAGATTAAACGTTTATTGAGCGTTCACTGAACATTGAAATAATTTTACGAATTTTTTATTGGCTGTTTTCAACTAATAAATAATAAATCTATTATCGTCAGAAAATCTTCTACAATAATTGAAATTGGCACAAGTGAACAGTTTCAGTTTGATAGCCTTCGTCATTAACATTACACGCATAGTATAAAAAAGATATATGCAAAATAAATAAAACCTTATAAAAACAAGTTGTAAGTAAACCGTATTATTAAAAAACGAACTAATGAATATATATATAAAACATAATTAAATAAGAATGCACTGAGCTGAGATCGCAATATACAAATTCTACACTTTTGGTGTGTTTAAATAGTGCCTTCATTAGTCACTTTTTACGGAACAATACCTCGTCTCGTCGTATTGCAATTATGTACTTTTATTGCACTTTAACTTTTTCTCAGATGTTCTAACAAATTTTATATCGGATGTAAATTTAACTACTGCACATTATTCCAGTTCAATTAAGCTTACAGCTGGTTGTCACCATTTGTATTCTCAGTTCAAAATCGATAGGAAAACGTTTTTTTAATACCGTGTCAATTTGAAATAATTTACTTTTATTGTGTTTCATCTCTTTTTACAGCTGTTCTAAAAAAATTGTATATTCATGTATTTTATCAGAACCTGTAAACGCTAAAAAAAGAGTCATAAAATGCCTACTTTCACAATGGCACAGTATAGCAGAACTAATCATTTTAAGAACAATAATTTTTATTGTTATATGTTTATTTATTAAGGTTACAAAAAATGAACTTTTATTCCGATGGTAATTATTTGTTAGAGTTCGATGTTGAGACATTTTTGTTTGTTTACACCAAGTATGATGACATCATGAGTGATAAACCAAAATATTTTGTAACAAAAAGAAGTTTTTTAAGCAGAACATGGAAATCTTTATAATTTTCTGTGTGTCAGCAATGCCAGTTTGTTATGATACAACAAGCAAAAGTTATGAGAAAATAACACTGTTTATTAATGTTTACATAGCATACACTGCTGAAGGCCTGCCATAATATTTAATCTAGATTTCTCAATCTACAAAAACTAAATCCAATTAAAACAACCTTACCGATTGAGCTATCGCCAAAAAGGGTGGTTTTACCATGCTATCGAGTCACGATTTGAATCCTTACAAGTTGAGTCTCAGCTCGAATCCTTATTTGGGCTATTTCTGTGGTGGACTGTGCACCATCCAAATTATGAAATTATTAATTCACTTAGAGAGTTGTTGTTTTTTGCTATTAATTGCTAAAACAACTAAGAAAATTATTTTTTCAATAAAAGATTGGAAACTTGAAAACACAGAAAAATTTAAATCTGATTAAGTTTTGGCCATGTGACTGATTTCTGTGCCAAAAAAATCTGAAATCTTACAAATTGTAATTGTTCACCACAAACTCTTCTAGTTGAGAATTAAGAAAATAATTAAAACATTACGAGATTGGCGTTTAAAATAATTTTTTTTAATAATTGCAGTCTAATTTTGCAGGTCCATGCTTATTTGGCAGTTCCATGCTTATTCAAGTTTAATAAATATAAATTGGACAAGTCAAGATATAATTTGTTTATAACATTTTTAAAATTATGTCCTACGTTAATTAAAACAATGTTCAAGGCATCTTTCCATAAACTTCAATTTCGCTGAATGTGAAAAAATTAAACAAAGTTGGTGTTTGATGTAGTATAAAGTCTGCTGTAGTTTTAAACAAATTTAAATTTATCAAACATAAATTAAGCAGATCAAAATCAAATTAGGTTATAACGTTTTTTTGTGCCCCAAATGAAAAAATATTCAAGGCAACTTTCCATAAACTTCAATTTCACAAAGCGTAAAATAATAAGGCGTAATTGGACTTTGATGCAGAATGACATATTGACCAGCAAGTGTGCTATTCAAACACAGAACAACGTAGGCTGCATTGCCAGTTGTCACATCAGGATAGCTGTTGCAGAGTGAAAGATTTGATGGTACTTGTATGAGCCACTGTTCCAGTTGAAACGTTTGAGAAATCTTCACAATGAAATACTTAGCATATTCTTTGAAAAAATAAAATTAATATAAAATGCAAATTCTAAAAAAATAGATAAACAACATTAAACAAATAAATGGTGAGAACGAGGTGTTTTCGCAAATCCCTGATATTTCAGGATTTTCCTGATTTTCGATTATTGCCAATATTTTAAACAACATCTTTTTGAATTCATATATGGAAACATTTATAAAATTGTGTTTGATTTGATTTTTTTAAATCATAAATAATTATTATTTTGAATTTTTTTTCCAGATAATTTTAAAACTCTAATAAACTAAATTGTCATAAGGGACAAACCTATGTTTTAAATTTCAGCTTGATTAGATGACGGGATGTCAGTTAAATTTCACTTTCAAGGTTTGCAAGCATTAAAACAAGCAAGATTACCGGCGGTGAGGTTTATATTGAAGATGTAAAAAATAATGTTTTAATTTTTTATTTTATCTGCATATATATATATATAAGCAAGTCTAAACCAATAAAAACAATTGTATATTAACACATATATATATATATATATATATATATATATATATATATATATATATATATATATATATATATTCACATTATGCAAATTGATTTCTAAATGCAGTAATAGTTTTACCATTATTTATAATGATAATTTAGCTAAAATTTCAATACGTTTTTGACTATCTAGAACTTCAAAAGTTTTAATAAAAAAATGATTTAGTTCACAATACAATATTCAACTATTTTAAATGAAAAAACTAAGAATTAAATATTGTACGAAATTATTATTATTTAAAATTTTATATCTAATGGTGAGGTGAAAGTTTTTAAATTTGGTATTTAAAATCTTCTTAAAAAATAAAAATATACATGTGTAACCAATTTTTAATAATTTAGTTTTTTAAACCTCAGATGTGAGTTGCAAATTAGATTTAATTGTTTTTTTGAGTAACTGCCACTTAAAAATTAACAGCGCCACAGATGTGAAAATAAGTGTTTAGATTCTATTTTAAAAAAAGTACACGTGTTTAACCATTTTTTGTAATTGGGCTTTCGGGACCTCATATATGGAGTGAAAACAAAAGATTATTTGCTTAAAAACTTAAAATCTAAAAATTTGATATTCTTCAGATATTAACAAAACTCCAATAAAAAAAATACTTTATCAAAATTTTAAAAAAATGCAAATGAATGTTCATCAAAAAATGAATGTATCTGAAAGACTTGATTAACAAAGAGTTTTTAAAGCGATGGTTATCCTAAATACATTTGGCTTGATTGCAAAGTTTTAAACGGTCGTTGAGCTTCAATACTATGCAACGTGTCAGGGGAGGCAATTCATGTTAAATTGTTAAATAAAAAGTCTCGGAAGTTTTATTGCACAACGAAAAAAGTGCACAACTCCGCACGGCAAGGTCATCACAACAGCAAACGGAAACAACGAGGATAGACAATATAAAAAATATACATATAAATTGTCGTAATAATAAGTCATTCCAATAGGGAAGATTATTTTGTGCTTTTTCTCCCTTTTTGTTATGCGTTGGTTTGGGGGTCTTACCCCCGGAAAATGTTCTGAAGTTTGTTTTACCGTAGATAATTTTGTTAAATAAAAAAATTGCATTTCCAACCATAGGCACTAATTCAATTCAATCAAGGGATCTGGGTGTACTAATTGATAAAAACCTTGATTTCAAAAAACACATTGAGAACATTATCCACTCTACATCGGTGAAACTTAGATTAATAAAACTATGCCTCCTGTCTAAAGATCCGTATCTGATGAAAAAAGCATTCACTACATACGTGCGACCATTGCTCGAATACTGCTCTCCGGTTTGGAGCCCTCGGCACAAGTACCTAATCGACGGCCTGGAGAAGGTTCAGAAAAGATTCACCCGAATGGTTCCAAATATCAGCCATCTACCATACTCGACCCGTCTCAACTTTTTGGGATTGAAAACTCTAGAAGAGCGCAGACTTATCGCAGACCTTTGTTTCTGCTACAGATCTTTAAATGGAATGGTGGATTATAGCCTGGTTGGACAATTTAAACGAGCAAATTATGAAAAAAACAAGGGGCCATAGCTACAAACTGATGCCAGGTCAATATAGAACTGACGATGCCAGGTTTTTCATAACAGGCCGAGTGGTCTCAGCATGGAATTTTTTGCCTCAGGATGTTGTTGGATCATCAAACTACAGTCGTTTCAAAAGCTTGATAAATCAGATGGATTTATTCAAGTTTTCAAGACTTTAAATTTTTCATGAAGCATTAGCAGATCTGGATGTCACATGAACAGATTTTTGAAAGTATTTAGAGGGATTTTGAAGATTGCGGTGGAAGTTTCAAACTTCACGGCATTATCCGACAAAGAGAGCACAGCAACATTGTCTAGATCACAATGACCATAGATTTGACTGTCATCTGCGTAGAAGTGAAATTGCAACCTGTGACTTGCGACGATCTTCTCTAACTCAGCAATGTATATAATGAAGAAGGTTGGTCCAAGGACGAATCCTTGTTGAACCCCGCAGGAGAGTGTTAATGTTGATGACGCCACTCCATTTGCTCTCAACTGACATTTACGATTGGTGAGGTAGGAATGGAACCACTTGAGGAGACACCCACCAAATCCAAAAATGAATCTGAGTCTTTGAAGAAGAATCTGATGATTAACAGTATCAAAAGCAGCCGAAAGATTCAGAAGAACTAGTAGAGTTAATTTTCTATCATCGGCCGCGCCCAGAATGTCGGAGAAAACCCTGAGCACTGCCGTCTCCGTCGAGTGGAACCGGCGTAAGCCAATTGATGTGTCGGGAAGAGATTATTAGAATGTAGATGTTCTGTGATTCTATCAAGAACCAGCCTCTCCAGCACCTTAGATAATACAGAGAGATTTGAGATCGGAGATGGGATCGCTGCCATCGAGATTAGGTTTTTTGATAATTGGTGTAATGTAGGAAGTTTTGAAAGCTTGCGGTACTATACCGTCGGCCAACGATTTATTGAACAAGTTAACGAGAAATGGAACAATGAGGGGCGAAACTTTTTCAGAAGCCATGTCGGAACTGGATCCAACGCGCATTGTTTGTTGGGTAGAGAGTGGATGATCTTAAGAACCTCTTCATGACTAGTTGGTTCAAAACTTTTCCAGCTAGTAGAGGCAGAGACGGGGAAAGACGGGGACCGGCACAAAACAGTCGAAGCTCGGACGTTTTCGACCTTTGTGGTAAAAAAACTGGAGACATTTATTTGACGTGATCGAGTTATTAGCAGAGGTTTTGCTCCCTGCCATTATTGAGTAAAGGGAAAGCCAAAGATCACGACTAGATTTTTTTCAGACTCAAGCCTTGTCTTCCAAAATTCCTCTCGTTTATGACGGAGTAAGCTCCTGTAAGACACAAGCGGCCGTTTCCTGTTGACGACATCTTTAGACTCTCTCGAGACGACGTGTTTTTTGTTTTGCCTCCATGGGTATGATGGACGTGCGCGAATTCAAATGGGTCGCAGAGGTAACTGTCAATCGAGAATAGCACGAAGCACATTGTCATACGTGTCCGCAGCGTCGTTGAGATTGGTACTAGAGTCACAAACGAGTGTAGATCTTTGAACCTGATCCAGGAAATTGTCAAGACTAAAATTCTTCCAGCGTCGCTGAAGAGATGTTCTGTAGATGAGTGAGGGTCGCAACATAACCGAGGCCCAACGGACAAGTAAGTGGTCAGATATACCGGTGTTAATTGTTTCAATTGTGGGAGCAGGAGATGTAAATCGCGTGGCAACAGCATCAAGGATGCCCCCACCCTCATGGGTTGGCCGATCAACATGTTGAGAAAAACCATGATTATTAAGTATCTCGACGAAGGTCCGTGACTTTAACTCTTTCGCTCGTTCTAGTCTTATGTTGAAATTGCCAGATATGACGACATCTTCGTTTAGAAGAGAAATTCTATCCAGCAAATCCGACAACTCTTTGAAAAACGTTTCAGATATAACACCAGTTCTATATATTACCACAACTGTGCTGCTGTATGAGCCAGTCATGATCCTGCCACCAACATATTTGAACGATGTTGGTTTGATGTTGAGTTGTAACTGTACGAGTTGAAAACCCGGAACTGTGACGATGGCGACGCCTCCATGGTTACATCGAAGCGAGTCGCAATGAGATCTAGGTCGAGAGCGATCAACGACAGAGAAACCTTGTAGTTGAAGTCGTGTTTCTGGAAAAAGGCTTTTTCTCATTGCTTTACTATTTTCTATCCTGTGTATATATAGGCTATTTAAAGCAGAGAATTTGTATGCTAGTTTTTTTCATACAAAACTTAATGCGAGATAAATAAGAAAAGAAAAAGAGAAAGTGAAAAAAAGAGCGAAACAAAAGATAAAACCAGGAAAAAAATGAAAAATGTGACGTTCTTTAAAAAGCACCGTGTGCAGACTTATTATTTGACCTACTGACAAAGTCTGTCGCCAATTGGTCTAGATCAACGTCATCCAAGATGTTCTGATAGACATGACAAATTGCAGTGGCGTGCAGTCTTGACTGAGTCATGCTATTGGCGTAACCACGTTTTCAACATACGCATGGTACTGAAAGAACGCTCTGCCTTGCATGACGATACTGGACATATGAGCATCAACCTAACAAGCTGCTCAACTTTTGGAAACAGTCATTCGGCACACATCTTCAGAATAACCCGAATAGCTTCAACTGCACTGCTCAAGTTTGTATACTTCCACTGACTGTGAAACATTGCTAGCTGCATAGATAAAATCTTAACATCCAGTTCAAGATAGCTGTTTATAACCTCCTCACGTGGTGATACTTCCACATCCAATAAGTTTGTTTCTTATTTGAGGTATGTACTGATGCAAACGATTTAGTATCAAACCATTCTTTAAGCAGTTTTCAGAACAATTTCCTTTCATAACCACTAAAAAAAATTTTAATTAATCATTTTTCAGCTGTGATTTTGAACATTTTTAGAACTATTTTTGGGGGAACAATGCCTATACTGTACCCTCAACCAAATTACGAGGGGAACGTGTTTTCCCGTCCCCCCACATACGCCACCCCTGGCAGGAAAGCTCTCAAATGTGGACTGCGAAATTGCTTGTCAAAGAATCGTTTTGAAAAGCAAGGCTTAGGCTAGGAAAATTGTTACTTCTGCGTCAAGTAAAGTTAATTCTAATTGAAGGTATGTACTGATGCCAGACGATACTGTATCAAATCTTTCTGCAAGCTATTGTCGAAACAATTTTGTTTCATTATCACTAAACCATTATTAAATTAATAATTTTTAGCTGTGAATTTGTAAGTTTTCGGAACTATTATTGGGAGAAAATGCCTATAGTGTCCTCTCAACCAAATTAATGAAAGAAGGAGAACTTTGTTCCCGTCCCTCCCGCAATCGCCGCCCCTGCAACGTGCCTACCACGGCCGTAAACGACTACAGGAAATAAAGGTTCTCTTCCGGAGGAGGAGTATGAAATATTACTATCTAATTCATCGAAAGTTTTATCTTGTAGACGCGACCATATAGAAACCTTAACCTAAAATAACTTACGTTGATGCATTTGAGCCGTACACTCTTTTGAAAATGTGTGCCTGTTAAACGGGCCTAGCTTCAAATTTTGTGTTGATAAAACGGCTGGGTCGGGTCAAGAATTTTGAGCTCATGAGATGGGCTTAGCTGGGCTGGACCAAAAGGCCGACAAGCCAGATTGTACCCACAAATTGACAAGTGATGGGCTCTATCATGCATGGTTCAAATTCTCAAATTTTCACGAGAGAGTTGCCGCGTCGGGTAATATAATTCATTTTATAAACACATGGTAAAAATTTAGAAGTTATTACAGGAAATGTCACTAAACGTAAACTGTGGAACATAATAATATGTTACATAACTACAGATAACCTGAATTGCGATCGCCAGTAAAAACTGCTACTGCTTCTACTTTAACGGAAAACTGAAGATCTACTGCAAACCAGTTTGGTATTTGGTTATTATTATTGGCACATGCGGAAGTAATGTTTGATCCAATTTTTACACCATCTGTAAGACTGCTTGATGAAAATTGTTCCGAGCAGTTGGAGCTTGCATAAACTGATTTGCCGGCTGCATGATTAGTTGAATCTGAAAGCAATATATCTTGACACAATGGAAACAAAATATGAAAAATATTTTTTTATATTTTAAAACTTGATAGAACATAATAAACAAAATTAGAAAAATTGAAATGTAATTTTAAGATTTTAGAAAATTATCAAGATTTAATTGATGGCATTTTTCTAAAAAAAAATGATCTATATTATGAGTTTAACTTGGATTGAATAGTGGAAGTATGTCTAATTTATTTTGGTGGTGATGTTATTATAAAAAGAGTTAAAAACAGCTAAGCGTCCTTGTAAGATTTGTACCCTTACGATTCCGGTGATGGTGATGATGATGATGATGATGATGATGCTGTATGTAGTTTTGAACGTATGAATGTTGCGTGTATGAAAATGATTGGTTGGATTGTTTCGCGAGGCGTCTGCCTGCCTAATAAATAAGAGACTGTAGCGGTCGTTAAGCGTCCCGAGTTTGAATCGTTGAAGTTGAATTGGTGTTGTTTTAGTTAATTAAATTTATCAAAACATCGGTCTCGGGTTCTTCTTTCTAACATTAGCAAAGTGTTTATCGACGATGGGCGATAAACCTTACAGTCCTACAATTCATTATAGTTGCACGACCGATTTTCTTACCTTGTGGTTGAAAACAACCTGGAATAACAACCTAAATCAATAAGATTTAGGCCTTGGAAATCATCTATCAATAAATTTTTCTATATTTTTGACCAGTAGACATCTTTAACTCTTTGAATTAATGAAAGCCGGTAAACCAAATTTCATTTCAGTTTGACGATTTTTAATGTGGCGTGAATCGGCAGACTTCTAGGCCACAAACAGGTGCGTCTTGAGAGCCTTTCTGAACTGTTCGGTAGTAGATGCGGTTGTGACCTTTGGTGGAAGACGATTCCAGATCGTTGGGCCAGCAACCGCAAAACGTCTGTCCCCAGCAGTCTTTAGACGAGCTGCAGGGATGAGGAGTGAAGACGAGTATGATGACCTGAATCTTCGTCGAGGCAGAACGTCACACACGCGTGTGACGTTCGAGCACAAATATGAAGGAGCCGACTCGTGGAGGCACTTAAATACTAGAAGTGCGAGCTTGAAGTTTATCCTGTAGTCGACCTTCAGCCAATGCAGCTCTTGGAAGATGGCGGAGATACGGTCATGTTTTCTGGCTCGCATCACCAGTCTAACAGCTGCGTTGACAACCGACTGTAGACGGCGAGTCTGGAACTTTGGAAGTCCTGCTAAAACAGAATTGCAATAATCGAGTTTTGAGAGAACTAAAGATGTTGCAAGTGTGATGAGAAGTTTTAGAGGAAGAAATGATGCGACTGTTTTGATTTGTCGCAAAGTGGAGAAACACGCTTGGGTGACATGACTGACATGTGCGCCCATTGACATGTCAAAATCGAAGATTGCGCCGAGGTTACGGACCGTGTCAGACAGTGAGATCCAGTCGATACCAAGACGAATCAAGTCTTTTGGGCGTTTGTTCTTCCGACGGCGAGTTGAGAACCAGATTACTTCAGATGTATTTGAGTTGAGCATTAGGCGACTGGAGCGCATCCACTGACTGACGTCGTCGACACACGCAAAGACAAGCGATGAGACCTCGGTGACCCCTTCTGGATCACAATGGCCGTAGATTTGTGTGTCATCAGCGTAAAATTGTGATTGTAACCCGCGTTTCGTGACTATCTGTTCCAACTCAGCGATGTACATGATGAATAGGGTTGGACCTCAACTCAAATTCTTACTTTGAACTATTTAAATCTGATCATCTACTGAAACAAGTTGAGAACGCATGGGGTGACATTTTAGAAATAACCCTCTGTTTATTTTGTTTAGATATATATTAGATCAATATAGCTGTAATTAATTTTGAATACAGTTTAATTTGAATTTTATTTAATTTACTAACTAGTCTGCAACTGCTATACAAAATTTTACAATTCGGTCTCCATGTTGCCTTTCATAATTTGGAAGTTGAATTCTATTCATCCTTTGGTATCATAGAGCATCATATCCACACTGTCAAACAGCTGGTTAAATTTTACTTGCAAGATTTGCGTACAAAGAAAGCCACACACACAAACAGAGATTGTAACCTAATTAAAAGTTTGTAAAAAAAACAGGCGCTTGCGCCTGTCTAACCCTAATATCTCAAAAATCTGCTTTATTTTTTCTACCAACATATCGTTTTTCCTGTTACGTTATGCCTTCGTTTCATAAGCTGTTTATTAGCTCTGTGAATGTAAGCTCATACATTGTCTTAAAAATAACTTTTGGATTGATCCGTCTAGCACAAAATGTCACGATATCTTCTAGTATAAGAATTTTACAATAATTCTTTAAATATATTGTTTAACTAGACAATTTCAAACTTCAACTATTGTAATAAAAACGTTAATAATAAACAACTCAAAATAATATTATATAGTTACATGTAGGTTTACGTACAAACTGTATTTTTACATACTTACAACTGGACTAGGATCCACCTGTTTAAAAAAATGAATTGTAAGTTAACCTAAGACATTTTACATATAATAAAATATTTAAAAAAAAACTTTTTAAAATACCACGTTTTTGTGAACTAAAAAGATGAAAATAATTTTTCTCTTGGCTGTGTGAGAAATGTCTTCATGGAGGCATGCATTAATTGTAGACATTTGAATAACAAACAAACCATAAATTTTTAAAGCGTAAAACGTGGGTGCCTTTACTCAAACTAACCATCTGCTATTTTTTAAACAGGATAGAACGTTTTTCGGTTCTCGCTCAGTCTGCAGTTACCGTTTCCGTTTGCTCTCCCGCTCCACTCATTTTGTGACCGATTTAGAAAATTTTCACAAAAACCTGCGATTGCCTCTCAAGCTTGTGTGAAAATTGCATTACGATCAGATAAATGGTGAAGCAATGCATAAAAGACTTACATACTTACTGGGTCAGCTATATATATATATATATATATATATATATATATATATATATATATATATATATATATATATATATATATATATATATATATATATATATATATATATGTATGTATATGTATGTATGTATGTATGTATGTATGTATGTATGTATGTATGTATGTATGTATGTATGTATGTATGTATGTATGTATGTATGTATGTATGTATGTATGTATGTATGTATGTATGTATGTATGTATGTATGTACGTATGTTTGTGTGTCTACATAATCTATTATATAATCTATTTTCGCGGACAGACAAACAGAATTTAATAAATTTCCGCGGACAGACAATAAAGAAGAAAGTATCTTAATAAAAACATTGTAAAAAGATCCATTTTAAACAGAATTCAAGAAAAATAAAATAAAATTATAGACAAGATTGAACAACATAAGTATTTACTGTAGTACTTATGTTGTTTATTATTGTAATACAGAACTTACCAAATATTTCACTTAATCCGTTTAGCCAATCATAAAATATAAATTTGCGCTAAGATCACTCTCAAGCGCATTTCCAATATTCTGAAAATGATACTACCCAAACTCAACCCGAACCTGACCCCAACCCGAACCCGAAGGTATTTTATTTTGAAACCCGAACCCGATATTTTTAAAATCGAAAACCCGAACATGAAAACTCAAAATTCAAGAACCAGAACCAGAAGAGTCGTACCCGTGACATCCCTAATATAAATTAATTATTCCATCATTTTTACACGTTAAACATGTGTGTAGAAACTTACCTGTTGGTTATTGTGAAAACAATAGAGGTGCGTATGAGTGAATATGTGAATGTGTATGTAGTTAAAAGCTTACCTGTTGATTCGAAGAGACGGCGTGGGTGTTATTTGCTTATTTTATAATTATGTACTCTAGATGTTTAAAAAAAACGCTTGCGCCGATCCAACCTTAGTATTGCAATAAGTAACAAAAGAGAAAAATCTACATTTTAGAATTTCACTCAATGTATATAAAAACAAATACAATTAAAAACTTGCCTGATAAAAAACCAATCCGACATTTTCATTTGTAAAAGTTGTTTGAGTTTCGGTAAATATAGAACACTTTCTTGATTTAGGCCAGAACAAGTGTCCAAAACACGGATTTTCACTCTTTGTAACACAGTTGAGGGCACACTCTAAAAAAGTTGAACCTGTGATATATCTCCCAGGCGGAGCCGGTCTTAAACTATTGATGCCTTGTAAAGCAAAACGGTACCAATAAACTGGAGTTAATTGAAACTCAGCCAAACATGAACTGAGAAAAAGAGCTTGAATAATTGGATCAATATGCATTATGATACCATTTATTAGATTACAAGTTATAATTACGATTTTAAAATTCTTAGTATTAAAAATGAAGAGTCCACGTTTTATTCGTATTATTTTATACCATCGCTTCTTATCGAATCACGTCACGCATCGTGCACATATCGATGACAACACAGAGGAAACAATAAGTTCCTTAGACTTGCTTTTTAAATGGCTATAGGCTTTATTGTGAGTGCGCGCACTGTCAACAGCAACGACCATAACAAAAAATAGTTCTTCGCTTAGAAACAGAAATCAAATAGGTTTTTTTTAAATCCCGAGCGTAGTAGTCAAACCAACTAGTGATGTGTAAATATAATCAAACTATCTCGTGGATAGTGAAAAATCGGAAAATAATTAAAAATAATTAAAAATAAGATTTGCGAGTAAAACAAATAAAAAATAAATTAGTGGCAAACATCTCGGTACGGTCTTTTATCAAATGCGAATTGTCGGTCAATCGTTAGCCGTTAGCTAAATGCCACACAATATTTAATTTTAGAAAGCTTTTTTGAAAATCATTAAGAAAAATCATTGTGCATTTATGTAACTCTTAGAAACAGCCGTTTTGTAAGGCATAGCGAAAAACGCTATACTATACTTTGATTTATAAATAAAAAAATCACTATGTTGTGTCGTTTATTATGTGGCCAAAAGGTTGAATATTAACATTTAGAATTGTTGACTAGTTAAATGGTCAATTAGATAAAAAAAATTACATCACGAATTAAATAATAAAATAAAATTGAAATTTTGAGGCAATATTCCCAATGATATGAACAAAGTCCATGTGCCCGGGTGTCCACAAAGCAGGTCCTGGTAAAAAATCACGCAAAAACACCAGATCATCATTCTGGAACTGTCCAGATCGTTTCTTGTGGTGACTTTCGTATTTTCTCTATGGTATCTGTTTATTCAGTGCCGGAAGCCAAATCCTTGAATGTCAAAGACTCGGATAATATTTTTTTTAATCGTTTGTCCTAGACGTTGGAGCTGCTGATGATGTGACGACGGTGTTCACATTTGTAAAATTATCCGTGTGACTCGCTTTACTATGAGAACGTCCATTGGTCAATGAAATATCTTTGAATGGTCTTTATTCAAAATTTTTAGCTTGATTATAGGATGCTCATTCTTAAACTTTAGGTTTTTGGTAGCAGCGGCTTGGATAACTGGTTTTCTATCTAACCCTGTGCAGTGCGTCCATTACCGAGGGGTGCTTTCCAAGCTATCTAATGTTACAAACGAAGTCCCTTAAAGCCGTGTACTTGGACTGACTTTTTTGTTTACATTAATGACCCACTTGACACTCTCCTGAACGAGTCAACCTCTATTGATGATATCAAAGTCAACCCAATTGAACCCAAGCTCCAGCTTAGCCAACGAAGATTTTCAAAAAGCTATTAAAAATCTCACATCTTGGATTCGAATGTGGCAGCCGAACCTGCCTCTCAATAAATGTGTGGTGTGATTTGCCAGTGGAGAAGAAAAATAGAAAATGACATTCCTACAATACTTTATAAAAACTTATTAACTTGATGTTGTGGAGCAGATTAGGGAATTAGGAATTTAAGCCCAGTACACACTGACCAGTTTTTACTGGTACCAGTCGTTCGCCTCCAGAATCTGGAGTGTGTCACGAAAAACGCGTCCAGAAATTATGTTATTTTATGCGAGTCTGTTGCCAGTTATCGCCGGCCATGCGTGTTCTATGCGTGGATCGATGATAAAATGCTTGAATTAAACAGACGTTTTGAAGGAAATCCGGGATCCGTGTCTTTATGATATAAAAAGTTTATTGTATCATTACTTTATGCTGAATTGAGCAGTCGCATAAATCAAACTGTCTGTTTTATTGTATTATCAAGTACTTTTTTATATTTTAATTTAACACTTTATGCTTCAGGTTGACTCAAGTTGGTTTTTTTATGACACTTACTTTTTTAATCTTGATTTTGTGTGTGGACTGTTAGTGGTTAGGGTTTCTATTATCTTTACGTTCTTTTTTGTCATCACATTTTAGAGGATCGCCTTTTGGCTTGTTTGAATATAAAAAAATAAATAACCACAACATTTCAAGTGGTTGCTAGGATAGAACCTTTTTAGGGCCACGTCCTTAGTAACACACGCCACAAAAGGCAATCAATCCGCCTTAAATATTCTAAATGCGTCCTCACGTTCGTAGATCGGATTGTTTCAGCAGACTGACACGACATTTGGGTTTCTTTCATCAACGGTATAATTAATCAAACGCACGCATGAGTTGAATCGAACAATTTGTTATTGTTGCTGTTTGCTGACGATTCAATCAATTGGAAATGTTTGTAGGACACTTAGGAAAGAAATTTTCATGGAAAACTTTGCTGACTGAGTTGATTTCTTTAGATGCATTTTTTATGTAGGCTTTTGTGTAGCACATAATTGACAAATGATGTTTTATATTATCTTGTGAGACAGGGGAGGACGGTGGAAAAAACTATTGCTTGAGTTTATATGATTTTGTGTGTATTTTTTAATTTTTTGTATTAACTTTGCCTCAAGTTCTGCTTGCTTGCTTTCTTTGTTTCTTTTTTTTTTGTTGACAAATCATAGAATTAACAAACTTTCCGTCAACATGAGAGAAAGAGCAAGGGCAGTGGCATAATGAGGGGCAGAGAGGGTACTCGCCCTGGACGCCTGCAGATAGGGGCGCAATATCAGTGGAGGCAAAAGCGTATAAACTTTTGGAAATATTTTTTTAAAAGTACAAACGAATATACCCGCCCCCCAGTCATCAGCTAGTTTGGAGGCAAAAATGTATAGAGCTTTCAAAAAAATTGGGAAAATTACCTACTTTCTACTCCCCCACCTTTCCAGGCATCAGCTATTTTTGGAGGAAATGTTGACAGATGGGATTTTCTTGGAGCGCATTCTTTAGACTTTGCCCCAGGCAGGAACGGATTTTTTGTGTGGAGGACCTTGTGCAGTGTGGTGGTGGATGCCCCTGCTCTTATAGAACGGGAGATCCGAGAAAACATTTGAAACTCTTCATTCCCGTAGATGACTTTCAATCACTTAATAGTTCAAAAAGGTCAGGCTTGGCCCAGCTTGTACCTGACTTAATCAGACAAATTTCGTTTAGACAATTTTCTACCAGTCATAGATCAGTTTGTCACTGCTTTGAAACACCGGCTTCGTGCTCACTAGTTTATTTCGTCACGGTTCGGTTTTTTGCAGAAACTGCATGTGCTTTTTACCACGTTTTTCTTAACTTGCTTTGTTGTCTGGTTGTCCACGGATATATATATATATATATATATATATATATATATATATATATATATACATTTTTAAAATACCACGTTTTTGTGATCTAAAAAGAAGAAAATAATTTTTCTCTGGGCTGTGTGAAAAATGTCTTTATGGAAACATGCATTAATTGTGGACATTCGTATAACAAACAAGCCATACATTTATACAAATTTAAACGTGGGGCGCCATTTATATTCAAAGAAACGTTCTATCCTGTTTAAAAGAAATAGCAGTTGGATAGTTTGAGTAAAAGGCACCCCAAGTTTTAAGTTTTAAAAATTTGTGGCTTGTTTGTTATACAATTAATGCATGCCTCCATAAAAACATTTCTCACAGAGCCCAGAAAAAAATTATTTTCATCTTTTTAGTTCACAAAAACGTGGTCTTTTAAAATGTTTTTTTAAATATTTCATTTACAGGAAATACTGACAGCAGAACAAGCAAGCTGAAGACGACGCTAATACACAAGAAAAAAGTTCAGAAATAATTTCCTAATGTGGAGGTTTCTCCGTATTTATCTGGAGAAATACATGTGCTGCATGAACTGTACACAATGTTGCAGAAGGGAAATCTGACGTTTTGCGCAAAACCCTAGAGGAACCTGCTGAAAAATACCTTTTTTGGCCAGACAGTTTTCAGCTATTTGCAGAGACTTATAAGCCCGTTAAACTAAAAAGCTGCCAAACACTATAGTGTCTGTTCTTGTCCTTCCTGATTCCTCACATGTCAAAAAACGTTGTTTTGGCAACGATTCAAATTGGGTTAAAAAATACTAAAACTGATTTATAAAACGTCATCTATTTAGCTGCAAATTTATATGGATACTTTTTTAGCTGCTGCGTTGCTGAGTCAGTGAACTTTTCAATCTTCTTGACTCGCTTTTGAGAAGAGAGAATAAATTAAAAAATTCCGTTCATAGTTCTGAAAATATTCCTGGTTGCCGGATTATCTCAGCTTTTGGAGCCAGCTAAATTTAGGTGGTAGTTAAAGCAGTATATTGAATAAAACATGTAGCACCTGATGATTGCGTTAAACCCATTAAACCTGCCCATTGTAGCTGTTGCACTGTCATATTTCAGTTACCAGCATTATTCCACGGTTGACCCACACATAAAAAAGCCAGTCAACAGTTGGAGTATTTGTCAAATCCGCGGAATGAAAAAACCCAGCAACATTTTCAGCTTTGTTTCAGCTTTCATTTATATTACAAATGATTACTGCCGTAAGATCATGCTGTTAAGTCGTATAAACATATTTTAAAAAAAGTAAAGTGCTGATGGAGGTCTAAATGTCTTTAGGGATATATTTTAAAACATATTTTGTATTGAATTGATTAAAAAAAGCCCGAAGTTTCAAAATATCTTGACAAATAGCAGAACCATTGATGCTCGAAAGGCGAGTTTAGTAAAGATTAAGTTAACAGGTACATCATTTCACCCGCGAGTCGTGTACGGGTATGAAAAAAAATTGAGGGGTCGGGTCGGGTACGGATTTTGTCTCACCCTCGCAGCCCTAATAAAAAAAGAGAGCGTAGAGAGGGTTTGCCTGTTGTCGACGCTTGTGTACTGAAAGAGAAGTGTAATTCTGTGCTAGCTCTTTCAAGAAATCGATGTGTACTCCATGCTGCTGTCATGGTAACATTAAAAAGAAAAGGAAATGGATGGGAAAAAGTTAGTAGTGTTGAAAAAAAACTTCAATGTAACAAGCTCAAAAATAACTATTAAATCAATCAATCAAAATGAACTCATATAGCGCCTTTTCGTAAACTTGAAGGCGCTCTATAAATAATTGCTGTTAATGACTCCATGTTAAAATAGAACATAAAGAAACATAACGATAAAAACAGGAAACAGTAAAAAACAGGGCACTAAATAAACAAAACAATGATAAAACAGAACACTGCTTATTTTTTTAATATCTTGCAATCTTGAAATTGATTTTATGTAACAGCCAAATCTACTCACATTCGTTCCATTTTGTTCCCAATTTTTTTTTGCTTTCACCTTCAGCGATCGCTTCAAGTGAAATATAGATCAAGTTTTGTTGTTTCAACAAATTTAATTAATGCTTCATAATTATTCTTAAAAAACATATGCTTGACAAAGAGGAAGTGACTATATTCTACAAACTGGCATTCAGTAAGGGTCTGTATTTTTTATTTAAACTTCAATACATTTGACTATGGCACTTTTATCCAACAACAAGTGAACAGTAAAAATTTCGTTTTCCATAAATTTTTTATATTTTATAATTCGGCAGCTTCTAATTTTTTGTTAATCATTTTTTTTAAAGAAAAGCCACCAGGAGCAAAAGAGTGATCGGGAAAGGAAAAGCTACCGGGAACATTTGAGCAAGCGGCAGCAAGAAAGCGACCAGGAGCGTGAAACAGTTTAGTTACCAGATTAGCAATTTCCTTTCATTTGTTGGAAGTTCAGTGGGGCTATAGATATCTATGATCGGCGCTTTGTAAATGTTAATTTAATTTTTCTTCAAACTCTTTCCGAAACTATCACTTTTTCAGTGGTTTAAATCTGACTTTTTAGCGATTATCAAAGTTTAAAATCCTGATAGCTGTGAATTGCATACACTATTCTTTTTTATTTGTGAAAAAAATTGAGATTGGTCACAAAGTGAGCGGGAGAGCGAGCGGGAATGGAAATCAACCTGGAACGGGAAAGCGACCGGGAATGGAAAAGCGACCGGGAACGGGAGAGCAAGCGGAAAAGAAAACGGGAGCGAGTAAGAAAAACGATCGAAAAACCACTTGGCCCCGGCCTAGGTTGTTTAGTTTTTTCAGTGGCAAACATTAAAAAACGTTTGCCGACCTCTGATTTTAGGTGTTGAGTGTAAGCGCTGCTTCAGAAAAATGAGTGATCATTCGTCATGGGCGCCTTTTATAAAAAATTGTAATCCAGATGTTTTTTAATTGTTTATTTTTTTTATTGCGAGCTTCGTATGAGTTCTTACCAAGTAGTCGCCGAGGAGGGCTGGTATCGTAACAAGCTCCGTTATTTTTGGTTAATCGAAAAGTTAATTTAGAATGTAATTATATAATTATCTCAACAATTTTCAATATTAAAATGCAAAAATGAAGCAAAGAAGTACTATGATTAGAGTAAAAATTGTTGTACCTTCTTTTTTAGGTTAAATTTACTTACCTACCAAACTTCAATCAGATCGGTTGATGCGTTATTTGTATAAAAGCAAACAAACAAACTTCTTATATTAGTCAAGATGCGTTTTTTATAGAACAGTCTCAATAATAACAGCTATCCAAATTTTTTTTTTAAGTTTATTATTTAAAAATAAGAGTTTTGTGTTAATCGTTTTTCAAGTTTTTTCCTATTCCTACTTTGAAAAAAAAATATGTTTATTCAAATTTAGTAAATATAAGATGAAGAATTACGTCAAAAAAAACCTTGGTCTGTTTATAACATGCTCAAATTCATGCAAAACATAAAATTTTTAGGTTTTCATTCCATAAACTTCAACTTCACAAACTGCAAAGTTAAAATCCCAAATGGGATTTTGATGTAATGAGACATATCGGCCAGCAGGCGTGCTATTCGAACACACAACAACGTAGGCTGTATTGTCAATTGTCGAAGAAATCATATTTCTGTTGCAGATTGAAATATTTGATGGTACTTCGGTGATCCACTGATCAAATTGAAATATTTGAGAAATTTTCACAGTGAAATTTCGAGCATTGGCTTCGGAAAAATAAAAACAATTATTCATATTGCAACTATTTAAACGTTTATTTGTTTGTCTTTGATTATTAAAAATTCTAAAAGCATTTAAATAAACGATTTCTAAACCAATTGATAAATTTTCTAAATAGATAATTCTAAATCTGAGACAAAACTGGGGCAGAAGTTTAATCAAAAGACGTCACCACATCATCCAAGCGGTAATGAAAAAACAAATTGCATAACTATCATATCTCACCTGAATTAAAGCTGCCAAGGAAAACTGCTACTACTTCTACTTTAACCAAAATCTGAAGATCAATAGCAAACCAATTCGGTTTTTGGTTTTTATTATTCGCCCATGGACAAGGTGGGCTTAGTCCGGTCTTCACACCATCTGTAAGACTATTCAATGATGTGTTTATGATAATCGACAAACCGTTAGAACTTGCATACGCGTATTTCCCTGCTGCATAATTGGTTAAATCTGAAAAAAAACATATGATAATAAAAAAGGTGTGCAAAGTTTTCGTAATTTATTATAGCTTTTTCCTGTCAGATGGTTGAAGGCGGGCTTAATCTCAATTTTTATGAACGACACACAAAGCAATTATCATGTTACTAGAATTTGATTGGCGCAAGCGCCTGTCTTAATTTCAAATCTAGGCTAATTAATTATAAAATAATTTATTTAATGCAACCTAATTTTTTAAAAGCACATCTTTTTTAAATTTCTATTTCAATACTTATTAATATATATAGTAGCTGACCCAGCAAAGGTTGTTTTGCCTTAAATTATTTGGTTTTTTTGGTTGGCAATTTAAAAAAAATCAATCTTGAAGAGCAATCGAGTGTACAATGCCCGGGATTTTTGAAAGTTTTTCTATCGTTCTTCTCTCTTCCCCGTTTCCTTTCCCGTTTGCTCTCTCGTTCCCGTTTGCTCTCTCGTTCCCGCTTGCTCTCCCGTTACCGCTTACTTTCCCGTTTTCGCTAGTTTTCCCGTTCCGTTTGCTCTCCGTTTCCGCTTGCTCTCCGTTCCCGCTTGCTCTCCCGTGCGCGCTTGCTTTCTCGTTCCCGCTTGCTCTCTCGTTCCCGCTTGTTCTCCCGTTCCGCTTGCCCACCCGCTCCCGCTTGCTCTTCGTTCCCGCTTGCTTTCCGCTCCCGCTTGCTCTCCCGTTCCCGCTTGTTCTCCCGTTCTCGCTTGCTCTCCCGTTCCCGCGTACTTTCTCGTTTCCATTTGCTCTCACGTTTCCGCTTGGTTTCCCGTTTTTGCTTGCTCTCTCGTTTCCGTTTGCTCTCCCGTTCCCGTTTGCTCTTCGTTCCCGTTTGCTTTTATTCGTTAGTTAAACAAGCCTTAAAATTTTATTTATTATTGTTACACTTATCATTATCCAATAATATATACTTTTGTCGATCTCTGTGGTTTGTTTTTGATTGGTATTGTTTAAATTGCTAAAAAATATAATTTTATATATATATATATATATATCGATTCAAAGTTGTAGTTCTTAATTATTTCATTTCTGACATTAATTATATTTAAAGTCAACATACCAGCGAGAGGCCAAGGAATCGTCTGTTTTAAAAACATGTTTGTTAGTATTATTTCAGTAATAATACAATCATATATATTTTATTTTCCAGGTTTTATCATATGCGTTTTGAAAGTATCGGGTTTGATTCTAAGGTTGTTTTCCTACGGAAGGGTGTCTCGTACCAATCTTCTACAGCAGATTCATTTTGTAGACGGTTCCTTAATTAAAAAAGAACTGTTTATTTTAGAACACTCATCTTCAAAATGGACACACAGCAAATGTATCATTTACAGCGGTCACCACCACAGTCATCCATTGGTCAAATTTTCAGGACCCGACACAACCCGCCAGAAAAGTTGACCCAACACTACCCAATACCTCTCTTAATTTGTGACCCGACCCGACCTACTTTGGACTGACACGACACGACCCAATACCGCTCTTAATTTTGTGACCGGACACGACACGACCCAATACCGCTCTTAATTTTGCGACCGGACCCGACCCACTTTGGCCTGACACGACACGACCCAATACCGCTCTTAATTTTTTGACCGGACCCAACCCATTTTGACCTGACAAGACCCGACCCGGCCTTACCAAAATTTTGTCAAGCACCCAGACATTTGCACGGTGTACCTGTAAACGTTGCCGAATTAGCTCGCTAGCGATTCGTAACGTTAAAGCTTGAAGTTATTAGGACAATATATAGAACAATATTTCTCGAATTATAATTCCGGCTTAGTACTTCTTTCGCGCTGACTCAACCTAATTATATCTCACGTTTCAGAAATCTCTTGATTCTATTACATAACTTTTTGTCAACTTGTTTAACTATAGAGTCTATTCTCTAAAACTCTAAATCTGAGGCTTGCGATTGTCGCGGTTTGCGGGTTGACAAATTACAAACCGCTTAGGGCTCTATTCTCTACTCGTTAAGAGCAACCTTCGGTCTGTCGTCGTTACCAAGATAAGTTTCGCATTCCAGCTGCTCTTCCACAACATTTTCTCAAGCAATAGCCATCTACTAAATAGTCTACTCTCTTTCCCTACAACGGCATCGCCAAACTACCATAGACAATCATTAAGTGCCCTTGAAAATTGATTGACCGCAATTTTTTGAATGTATGTATTTTGAATGTATTATACTTATCAACTAGTTACTAGTTATTAATCATTTTAATTTACTTATTTCACTATTGTTTTACTTAAACTGTTTGTGTTAAAAAATTGTAGTTTGACAATTTTTATAATAAACAAATATACGATAGAATTAGCCTGAGTTATTATTAGAGGCGCATCGATTATCGGCTTCTTAATGGTTTTGCCAATTATCGGCCCTTTTCCCGATAATCGGTACCTGTCGTTTCACAATTGGTATCGGCCTATTGTTCTGCACTGACAGATTAGCAGTGATGGGCACCAACTACTTCAATTGTAGTTACAACTACATGCCAACTACCTCATGACAGAAGTAGTTATAACTACATGTTAACTACTTTAGAAGAGAGGTAGTTATAACTAGTTTGTTAACTACTACTAAAGTAGTTAACTACTTTCCAACTATTTTTATAAAACATGTACTATAAGATATAAAACACAACAACAAAAAATAAATTTGCATTTAATAATTTTTTTTAAAGAATAATAATGATTGTTAACTAAATATAATAAAAACAAAGTATTTTTAAGCAAATATAATAAAAACAAAGTACTTTTAAGCAAATAGATTAAAAACAAAGTATTTTTAAGCAAATATAATAAAAACAAAGTATTTTTAAGCAAATTTTAGAAAAACAAAGTGTTTATTGATACATAAAGGTTGAATGACAAAGTTCAAAATTTGTTAAAACTGGAACGGCATTTCAGAAAAACCATACGGTCAAATAAAGTGTCACTCATTTTGCACCTTCGAGGTGTCAAAATCATACCAGCCATACTAAACAAACGTTCAACAGCTGCACTGCTTGGAAGAGTAGAATTGGCTTTTATGAAAGCTCGTTCTACAAATGGATAATCCTTCAGTGATTGAACATTCGATGCTTTAGATCCAAGGTAATCTTCAAGTTCTTTGCTTGGTAAACTAATAGACCCATGTGTCTTGATTTCTTTGTTCATAAAACTATACAAATCATCCTCATCTTCACATTTACTTGAATCAGTTAAAGCTGTTTCCTTTAGTTTATTTCTATTACTTTCAGTGGTATCATCCACAACTTGTTGAACATATTTAAGAACTTTCCGCTTAACATCTAATCTTTCTTCCTCCAACAAAAAATTTAATTTAAATTGTGGAAGTAGTACAGAAGCAATTATATGTTCATCATCCATTAAAATTGAATTAAAACGCTTATTGATGCCAGAAATTAAGGTTTCTACAAGGGGAGCTACTAATTTGTCAGTAGACTTCTCAAGTTTGGATCTCAACCCAATAATAGTTGGAATGAGATGACCAAGGTACGTTGTTTTCTCCCCTTGCAGAACATCTATAGCAATTACAATTGGTTTCATAACCTTTGCATACGAAGCAAGAAAGTGCATGTCAGCTTCAGTCATTTGATCTTGTTTCAGCGCAGCTTGGCAAAACCTTACTTTATCAAGTCCAATAGATACCACACGTTGAACTGCATGAAAACTAGATGACCAACGAGTAGCTGTTGGGTTAAGAAATGTACTGCCTGATATTTCCTCAACATAGTCATTCAGTTTAGGGCTACGATTCACTGAGTTGGACAAAGCCTGTACTTTTGCCATAGCTCGATCATAACTTCTTTTATAAAATTTATCATTCCTGGCCAGTAGACTATCGACACTAGCGAGAAGATTTAAGGTATGGTTACCACAAAGCTTGTGTGGTGGTAACACATTTTTTCGAAAGTTTATGTTAATTTTATATTTTTAAATTATCTGGCTTTTTAATAATTTTGTTACAGCGCTAAGTCAAAGTAGTTAGACTAGTTATAACTACCTAACTAGATCATAAAAGTAGTTATAACTACATGGCAACTACTCAAAAACAAAAGTAGTTATAACTACCATGTAACTACTATAAATGTAGTTATAACTACAGTAGTTACAACTACAGTAGTTAAAGTGCCCATCACTGCAGATTAGTGCTCTTTCTATTCTTAAAAAATACAGAAACAATACATTTGGTAAATAAATTGTTGTAGACATTTTTAATGAAAGCAAATGCATCTATGTCTAATTACTTTAAAGAATAATCATTTAGGATCATTAAACTAGGAGTGCTGCCATGTTAGTGCGTAGAAACCAGCTAATAGGATCTAAATGAAGTTTGATTGACACAGTTTAGGTTCAAAATTAAAATAAACATAAATAATTATGTAAGTTTACTTTGATTAGACATAGGCGGGATTTATTATCGGGTCAAAATTTGTTTACATTATTGTCAACGTATTATGCTGTTTTACTTTATGCAGTACAATACATCATCTGAATTCTTTCGAAAAGCTATGAAAAAGCAGTCATGAAGCAAAAACAACCCGTAATAACAAATCATAATCAAAAGCAAATGCAATTGACAAAAAATGAAGTTAATCAAGAATACCGAATAGTATTAAAAGAGCAAAAACAAAGAGACGCAAAAGCACCATATCAAAATTATTCGTAGGTGGAAATAACGGAAATTTCCACCTACGAAATAAATAATCGAAGAGGAAAGCAACTAAAATAATCGCCTCCGGAATAACTTTTTGCCACAAATTTTAAGCAAAAAACCAGAACCACCCAGCCAGTCAGTCAGCCAAAGTGGTTTATTAAGCGCACTTTTAAAAACAAGTTTCTAAAAATGCGCTATCTCTAGTATAAATAAAAACATAAAGAAATACCTAGCAAGAGAGAAGGAGAAAAAACCGTTTTGAAATTTGTTATATTGTTTAAGATTCCAAAAAATCAAAAAATAATTAAAAACTCACACGATAGGAAACAAAACCGGTTGTGGAAGAAAAAAATAATGTTTGAGTCTGGCTGTATAGAAAACATCTTTTATTATTTTGGCCAAATTTGTAAGCGACACACCCACCTCCGCTCTGTGTGACACAGTTGAGGGCACATTCCAAAATAGTTAAATTTTTGATAAGGATCCCGTTCGTAGATACTTCTAGATTACTAAGACCTGGTAAAACAAAGCGATACAAATAAACTGGAGTGAATTGGAACTCTGCAAAACATAAACTGACGAATAGAGTTTGAATAATTGTGTAGGTATTCATCACGATATTATTGATTTGATTACAATTTGCATTTACAAACTTTAAAGTTCTAAGCATTAAAAATGAAGTATCTACGTATTACTCGCGTTATTTTATACCGTCGCTTCTTATAGAATCGCTTCAGGCATCATGCATATGTCGATGGCAGCTATGAAGAGTAATGAAGACACAATGAATTTCTCAGAGTTCCTCTTAATTCCTAGCTTCAAAATCTTTATTGTTATTTTTTAACGTTAGTGAAAGGAATTACTTCAACTCGTCGAGACTGAGAAATGAGTTAAACAAACTATAGTTATTAATAATTGTAAATTATTTTTATTTCTATTAATGGCATTAATAGAAACAAAAGTAATGTAAAAGTATGAGAAAAGCTCTCCATTATCATAATCCAAATAAACAAGACACGTTTTCCAGTTTAATCCTTGTAACACATACTCCATAAGTCGCTCGAAAGTTGCAGGTGCGTTGCACAAGTTAAATGGCATAACTGTAAAGCGCCACAATCCTTCACCTATTGAAAAGGTAGTTTTCTCGCGATCCTGGGGGTGTATTCCCACCTGCCAATATCCGCTCTTAAGATCTAAAGTAGAAAACATTCGAGATCCCGCAAGCGTATCGATGGTGTCATCGATTCTGGGCAGAGGGTAACTATCTTTTTGTGTGACCTCGTTTAACATTCTGTAGTCGACACAAAAACGTAGCGAGTTATATTTCTTCTTAACAAGTACTACAGGTGAACTCCATGGACTATTGGATGGTTCAATAAATCCTTGTTTCTTCATTTTTTCCAGCATCTTTTTAGCTTCCTCTCGCTTTTCCAGTGGAAGCCTTCGTGGCAGTTGACGAATGGGCTCTGTATTACCAGTTCGAATTCGGTGTTCAACAATCTTTGTTTTTCCATTGTCTTCTTCGTCAATAGCTATTATATCACAATACTCTTCAAACAACTTTTCCGCTTTGTCATAGTCCATTGCTTTCAGTGAAGTTTTAGCGGCTTCAAGCAGTGCCTGAATTTGCTAGTACTTCATTCTTTTTTTATTATTATTTCTACCAATCACCGTGTTACATGCCAATATGTGGTCGACTGGGCTGCATACCGCAATTTCGTCACCATTTGTTATTTGCTTGTCGCATTCTGTCACATTCATAACTCTGACTGGCACATAGCTTCCTGACTTCGTTCGTACCAGTTTTTTTCCGATCATTAATCTTTGTTTTTCAACTCCGTTCAGGGGCTCGATGAACCCAACAACTCTTGAGTTCTTATCGTTTTCTATTCTTGCCCAAATCAAAGATTCCGACTGAGCAGGTACAACGATGCTCTTTGTTACCAATACTCGCTTCAACGAGATCGTTTTGCCTTTATAACAAACAGGTATTTCCATATCTCCCTGTCTAAATGTTTCCATTTTTAAGTCAAAAGCAAAACGTTTGCTCTCATAAAGTCAAGTCCAATTAGACACTCTTCCTCTATATCAGCAGCCAAAAAATGATGCTAAAAATTTACTTCCCAGCTTAATTTTAGTTTGAATTTAACCAACTATTGGGACAAGCTCCCCAATTGCAATCTTGAGACAAATATGTTTTCCATTATGCCAAACCTGTTCTTTAGCCAAACAAATTTTTTAATTGAACAAGAAGGTACTGTATAAATAATAAACATACAATTTCTTATTCCCAATCTGCCCTCCACAAATAATGCTCCTTTTCCAAGAACGGGAATTAGCACAACTCTGCAAGGCAAGTTATTATTTATTTTTACAATATCTGGGCCCTTATGGGTCTTCCATGTTTGACATCATTATGCCTACCGTTGTCCGCTCGCTTCTGTTGCCATGGTCTGAGCTTCTACAATTCCTCTGTAGATGTCCAGGTCTCTTACATTTCCAGCATGGTAGTGAGTTTTTATTTCTTTTCCAGTTGGGTTTTCTCTCCATAATTTTCCGGATTCGATCATCCAGTTTGTCTTCTTGTTCAATTTCCACTTTTCTTACCCGATAAGACTTGTCTGATGGTTCTTCGGAGGCTTCATAACTTAGTGCAAATACCAAAGCATCACTGGAACCAGCTACACAGGCAGCTTTAAGAGCTTTCCGGGTTTCGGAGTTTTTCCAGGCCGCTATGAATCCATCCGTAATAATTGTGTCGAGGACCTTTCGAGGGCACGTGTGGTAACCCAAATTATCAAGTCGTTCTACGTCCGCTTTTAACTGTTGCAGGCACTTTTGGGTTTCTGGCGTCGATTCTTGAGTTGTGCTCGAAAAATGTCCAGCACGTGTTCACTGTCGACTTAATCACAGATCATTTGCATTCAAAAACAGATTTGTACTAACTAAAGGTTTTTGTGTTTACGTTAGACCGCTACTTGAATATTGCTTGCCTCTTTGGAATTCACACATTATATTTCTGATCGATTGGACTAAGAGGTTGTGCAGAGATCTTTTACCAAGGGTTTTCCATCTCTGCAGCACGACCCGTACCTGGTTCATCTCAAGATACTCAATCTTTAATCACTTGAGCATAGAAAACTATGGCTGGACCACTGTTTGTGCTACAAGATACATATGGTGATCTCAAAACTGTCCCAGTGCATCACTTTCGTCTTTTTGGATAACTAGCTACTAGGGGTCACGGCCACAAATTAAGGGCAAACATGTTTTTAAGAGATATCACAACAGACTTTTTTCTAACCGGGTTGTTATCATTTGTAATTTAATGCCTGATCATGTGGTATTACCGAGTACTTTTCGAGATTTAAACGCCTTCTTGCTCAGGTTGACTTAAGTTGGATTCTCTCTGTCACTTGATTTGTTTGAGCTTGATTTTGTGTGTGGACTGTGAGTGGTTGGCGTTTCGTATTATGCTTACATTGTTTTTTTTTTCCATTACATGTTAGAGGATTGCCTTTTGGCTTGTTTGAATATAAAAAAAATAAATAACTACAACATTTCAAGTGGTTGCTAGGGTAGAACCTGTTACGGCCGCGTCCTTAGTAACACACGCCATAAAAAGTCATTAATCCACCTTAAAAATTCTGAACGCGTCCTTGAGGATAAAAATTTTTCAGAAGCATGACACGACATCTTTCTTTCTTTCATTAATGATATTATTAATCAAACGCACGCAAGACTTGAATCGAACAATTTGTTGTTATTGTTTGCTGTCGATACAATGGTTTGGAAATGTTTGCAAGACACTTCAAAGAAATTTTCTTAGTAAACTTTGCGGTCTAAATTGATTTATTTGAACGCATTTCTATGTAGGCTTCTGTGTTGCACATAATTGACAAATGATGTTTTTATTATCTTGTGAGACAGGAGAAGACGGTGGACAGGGGCGAATTTAGGCAATGGCTACATAGGCTGCAACCTATGGGCGCCACGAGGCCATACGCTGTAATAATAGTTGTTATACCAGGAAAGGTGTTTTGCAGATTGTAAGATCCGATGGTACTTCTATGAGCCACTGATCCACGAGGCCAGGGGCGTTACAAAAAAAAAAAAATTAAAAGAAAGAAAGTAAAGAAAAGAAAAAAAGAAAGAAAAAGGTAAAGTCATCTGGAGCAGGGGTTCTTAACCGGTGGGGTGGCGAGAGAGTGAGAAATAAAAGAAAAGACAGAAAGAGATAGAAAATAGAAAAAAATATATAGAGAAAAGAGCGAGAATTAAAAAGAATGAAAAAAAGGAAAGGAAAAGAAGAGTGAACGGGAGTGGAAGCGAGAAAGAGATAGAAAAAAGATATGAAAAAAAAACAGCGATATAAAAATAACTTGGGCAACGACTGATAACAAAAGTAATATGGTAGTATAGTAACTAGGGCAGCGCGGATATACCTGTACCCGACCCGTGTCCGTGTGTACCGATCGAGTAGGGTAGGTCCAAACGGATACGGGTAGGGTACACGTAAGATATCAAAATGCGCTGAACTCCCTTCGATGTACTACGAGGACTTTTGTAAAAAAAAATTTCAAGCAATCAATAAATCTCAGTAAATAATAGTAACGTCTCAGGTTGTTTTTATTATAACTATTTTAAAACGCTGAACATATCAAATTATAAAATTCCTCATGCTATTTTAATAAAATTTATAACTTTTTATATTCTATTTAATATAACATTTAATTATTAACTACAAAGATTTCAAGTTGTTGCTAAGGAAGAATTTATTACGACCGCGTCCTTAGTAACCGATAAGACATTTTTGTAGTAAAAAAATCATTAATTTACTTCAAAAGTTATGAAGAAGAGCACGAAAACGGAATCCTTGTCATTTCTTAAATCCCGTTCGCGTTTGTTGATCCAATTGTTTCAGCAGTCAGACACGACATTTCCCGGAAGAGGCAGCAGTTAGGTTTCTTTTTTAATTTTATAATTTATCAGAACTACGCACGAGTTGAATCAAATAAATTGTGTTGCTGCTGTTGTTCCAGTTTGCTGGCGTTTCAATCGATTGGAAATGTTTTCCAGACGAAATGTCTGCCAAGAAAGATTTTCATGAAAAAAGTTCGTTAAATGGATTGATCTCTTTGAACATAAGTTTTCCCCGCATGTCCTAATATTACACGCAATTTATTTATTTATTTATTTATTTATATTGGGGAATATGCATTTAAAAAACATCAAACTACAAAATTAATTAAAAAAAACGAGTTTTTCAAAACAAACTTTTATTTCAAATACACTCAATTTAGTAATACGAAAAATATTCGAATTAAGTTCTTCGGTTTTTTTTAAATACGGCTAGATTTATTATAAAAAAATTATGTCGAAATCAATTGAATCATGTATTGTCATCCAATATAGAGCTATGCTGAAAGTTTCAGCTTCCTAGCTAGTCGAAAAGCTGGTTAAATTTTACTTGCAAGATTTGCGTACAAAGAAACCCACTTACAAACAAACAAACAGAAAATAGAAGTTAAATAAAAGTATGTAAAAAATGATATTTAATTGTAGTAAAAATAATAATCTGTATTATTTTCTAAGATACCGGAAAAACCGAACAAGCTTTCTTGTGGCGTGAAATTAATATGAGAAATTTCATAAGGAATTTGAAAATGAATAAGAATGCAGTTTGAAATGTTGGCGTTTTTGTCGGGTTCGTCATGTCGGAAGAATTATGTTAAGGCCCGTTAAGATGTTTGGATGGGGTCGTAACCTTTAGGGTCATAATGTCGGGTCTCTTTGGTCCGAGGAAATTTAGAGGCAGGACTGGATTAAGGTCGTCGTAGGCCCATAGACAGACTTATCATTGAGATGGAAAAACCGCGAGCAGTTTACATATTATTACATTACAGGTTCAGTTTTCTTCTTGACAGATCTTTATCATGTGATGAAATAGTTTCAAAAGCAAACGAATTAATTAAGATGGATTCATCAGATCTGGAAGAGGCATTTGCTGATGAGTTTTGTTTTTTTTTCTAGAATGTTCGCCGACACAAAATCTGTTGCTGAAATAAGTAGGCCCAAATAGAAAATAAGTTGGTCATAAGTTTTCCAAATGTATAAACATTGCCTTTCGAATTTATCTTTCAATTTTTGGATCAAGTTGTAAAGGTGAACGATCTTTTTAGAAACTGAAACTTATCAAAAATTATCTTCGGTCAACGATGGGACAAAAACGATTGTCATCTCTTGCATTTCTTTCAATTGAAATTGATTTAATGCGGGAAATGTCATTTGAAGATGTTATTTGTGATTTTGTTCATGCAAAGAGCCGCAAAGTTTATATAGTTGAGTCTATAATTTAGTCTACTGTGTATAACAACTTAACTAAAAATGTTTCTAATTATAAAAGTGATTGATTTTGAATTTTGTTTTTTTTTGCCTTTTTCTCTATTTTTAATCACTCAATAAAAAATGGAAAAAAAACTTTAATTTTATGATTTTTCGTAGTCCCTTATTATTCGTAGGCCCTAGGCACAGTGCCTACTGTGCCTACTGTGCCTATTGGATTATCCTGCCCTATTGAGAGTGATCAGCGCCGAATCTTATTTGAGTTATCTATTTTGGTAAATTAGAAGCAATAAACATTAGCTTAGCGTAGATAAAAAAACTATTATTTCACAATTTAATTATTTTGTTGAATTTAATCGTAGTAAAAATAAATTATTGTCTAATAACATTTGTGAGTAGTTTTGCAAGAACATTTATGAGCGGGACATTTTGAACGAATAATTTTGATCGGGGTCATTTTAACCTCGGGACATTTTGACCGGGGACATTTTGACCGGGGACATTCTGACCGGGGACATTTTGACCGGGGACATTCTGACCGGGGACATTTTAACCGGGGACATTTTGACCGGGGACATTTTAACCGGGGACATATTAACCGGGGACATTTTGACCGGGGATCGAGCCAATTTTAACCAAATGCCTGGCGGCAGTTTTATGTCCATTTATAACTAGTAAATATAAATTAAGAAAGTACGACAATAATGAAACAATGGTTTGGTCATAAAATGTTCAGAGTTATGTCATGTTTGAAAACATGTTCAGGGCATCTTTCCATAAACTTCAACTTCACATAATGTAAAGTATATAGTCAAAGTTGGACTTTGATGTATTGTGACATATTGACCAGCAGATGTGTTATTCAAACACAGAACAACGAAGGCTGTATTGGTAGTTGTTGTAGCAGGGAAGGTGTTGCAGAATGAAAGTTTCGATGGTACTTGTATGAGCCACTGATCCAGTTGAAACGTCTGAGAAATCTTCACAGTGAAGAATAGAGCATTGTCTTGGGAAAAAATTTAAAAATTTGAAAATTAATTCAGACATGCAAATATTTTTAATTAAGATTTTTATAAAGAAATAAAGGCAAATCTGAAATAAAAGTGGTGTTAAAAAAAAGTTTTTAAAGCGTCTCACTACAAACATCCAAGTGTAAACCACGAAACGTATTACATAACCATATCTAACATCCATAGGAGTTGCCAGTGAAAACTGCTACAGCTTCTACTTTGACAGGAACCTCAAGGTCAATTGCAAACCAATTCGGTATTTGGTTCGTGTTGGTGGAACATGCGCTTGGTCCGGTTCTTAGACCATCTGTTAGACCGTTTAATGGCCCATTTAGGTTATTATCGGAACAGTGAGAGTTTGCATAAACATTTTTCCCGGCTGCATAATTGATTGAATCTGAAATAAACATTTATTATTTACAAAAATAAACAAGTTATCTATAAATAACTTGATCATGATGGCTGTACTTTTGACTTTCATATCACGTGGTTGAGGAGAACGTTGTCCATGGGTCAAATGTTGTCAAACCGACCCGACCCATAAACTGTATCAACTTAATAACCCGACCCTACCTAACCCATATCTATACAGAAATAATTAATTTTAAATTTGTAGAATTGTAAGGTTAGTCATCTAATAATGTATTACTAATGGAATGTTGTCGGCTTAGCCTCATTTTTAGTTATGCAAAGAGGGTGATAATAACAAATGAAGGATTTAAAAACACTTTTTAGAAACTAGTCTTATCCCAATTATCCGACACTCACTATAAATAGAAAATATTTAATTAAACTGAATCTAGCCATGGGAAAAATCCGCAAATATTCACAAAACGATTATCACCAAAATTGAACAAATGTGCAAAACTTCAGAAAAGGGTTCAAAATTGGGAAATTAAAAATATTCCGACTATAAGTCCGATTAAACTCACGAAGCAAGCTAAGATAAGACAATTAAAAAGCCATTTTAAATAAAGCACATCAAGAAGTATTGTCCAGTTAGTGGCCACGATAACAATTCAATTATTATTTTCTTTATCTAATAGTTTACTAGATGCAAAAAACAGATACTCTTTTCAAGTTTTCCAAATTCTGTTATTGCCAACAGCAGACATAATATTCCACAACTAGTGACTTCTACTTGAGACTCTTGAGAGCCAAATATTGTAAACCTAATAAACTAAGGAGAACTTATACCAACCATAATGTGTATGTATTTTATTGAAACCTGTCATCATAATGCTGTTGTATTTACCATTTCAGCTAATCTATGAAAGGCAAATTATTTAGAAAACCTTGTAGAGCAAATTTTTTAAAGACCCAAACATTACAAATATTTATTATTCTAAATCATTAACTTTGTTCCCAAAATAGTTTATGGCCGGAAAGAAGTATTTTTTCTAAAAAAATCAAAATAGCTGATGACTGAGGGGTAGTCAAAAGTACTTTTTCAAAAATTATGTCCCATAATCACACCACCGACTTGATTGCAGTCATACCGACTCGTTCGCAGTCAAACTGAAGTCTTACGGACTAAATGAGCCTGAATTAGCCTAAAGCGCATTTTAATAAATACTAGATTATATATGGTTTTTCAAGTAAATTTTACAGTGGAAAATTGTTTCTCGAGCAGTTAACTACTGTATTAATTTATTTGTTTCTTTCAGAGATGTTGGCAGTTAAAAATACTTAATAAAGCGCAACTCTGCATACATCAAGAAACTATAACAAAAGAATGTTGTTTTCTGCTAGGGTAGCTGAATCACTAGAGCAAAACGTTCACGGATAACTTCCCATTTGCTTCCTAGCAGCCTATGGCAATGAAAATGATCGGGTAAAATTTTTTCCAGTGTTGCATGTAAAAATACATCCATAAAATTAATGTAATGTTATAAACCTTTCCTAACTCTACCCATCATAACAACCTACCCAGTTATCTAGCTATCTATATATATATATATATATATATATATATATATATATATATATATATATATATATATATATATATATATATATATATATATATATATATATATATATATATATGTATATATATATATATATACTTCTAGACTTCCGTATCGGGGGGCAAAAACGGCAAAAAAAGCAAACATTTGATCTTATATCTATGAACCTCACTTGAAAACAACTGCTAGATGCTGAAAATTTTGTATTTGACCTAAAAAAGCAGTCAAACAATTTTTACAGTATATATATAAAAAATATGAAAATAAAAAAACACACATATATATATATATATACTTTATGTGTAGCACATACCAATGACTGGTCCAGAATTTATCTGTTCAGAGAAAAAAATGTTTTGAGAGATTATGCATGCATATAAAGATTATTTTAAAACGCGTTTGACCCGTGACTCTAACGTCAATTAAATACTAAATAACTTAAAAGAAGTTGAAACGCTAGTAAATCAACCGTCTACATGACATCAACAGCCTGATAATAATTACGTTTGCTGTTTTACTTTTTTGAAAATCCTAAAATTTCGGCTCATTTTGCAGGCATATATCCGTTAAAATAGCAAAAAATGACGTTTTTAACCAAGACAAAAAAAAAAAAAGATATGAAAATACAAAAACATATTTTTATGCTACTTTAATTATATTAAAACATAAATTATTAAAACACACCTGATATAAGAAAAAATCTTCCACGTAATTTCTATAAGCTCCAACACTTTGGTTGAATAGATTGCACCATTTCTTGGTTGGGTTTACATAATGAGCAATGCATTGACCTTTACTTTCAGTAAAACATTTGAGGGCACATTCTAGTAATGTTAAATTGTTGATCCTTAACCAGTACCGCTCCAGAACCAATTTGTTGAGACCTGGTAAAACGAAACGATGCCAAAACGATACCGGTGTGATTTGAAACTCTGCCAAACAGAAGCTGATAAAATAAAAATAGAAAATTTTATGTCTCTTCATCACGCAATTATTTATTTAATTAAAAGCTACGTTAACAAATCTTTAAAAATTAGGCAATACAGTTTTATACAGTTGAAAATTCTGTCCTGCTAGCTTCATTTTATAGTGGCGCTTCTTATTGAGCCACGTCACAACTATGACGACATTTGGGACACAATGAGTTTCATCGATGATGCTTATTTTTACATAGCTCATATAGT
Organism: Erpobdella octoculata; assembly: GCA_963978895.1. NCBI lineage: Eukaryota > Metazoa > Annelida > Clitellata > Hirudinida > Erpobdellidae > Erpobdella > Erpobdella octoculata. Next base: position 3,852,072 of record OZ022240.1, on the reverse strand, counting down.
ATATAGTATATTAGCATGTCACATTAATACCTACTGTGTTATGGAGATTTTTGTTTGTTTTTTTTTAATACGTTTTGTGTATCCGTTCAAAATTTGTTTTGTTTTTAGGCAACTAATAAATACAAGAACATGTAACAACCTTTCATCTAAAAGATTTTTTTTAAGATTTTGATTAACTCGTGGATAAGCCGACTTTCTATTGTGTTGGCCATATTTTTTTCGTAATTTTTTCAGCTTGTTCGAAAATACGTAGGGTAATGAATGGATTTGTTAATTAATACTATCTGGACAGAAATCTAAGAATACAAAAAAATATTTTCAACTAAAAAGTCTTTAAGCACAATTTATTTGTTCCTCTATTTTTCTGTTCTGGCTCTATTGATTCTTATTATTTCCTTCACTGAATTTGTTTACAATTGTGTAAACATCTGCAAACAATGTGACTTTGTAATCATGGCTCTTGCTCCACATGTTTTTTACCCACAAAGATAAAATATTATGTGAGCATCAACCGCTAACAGATGAACAATAATGCACACACATGAAAAGTTTTTAAGCTGTAAACTTTGCCAGGATGTATAGCTCTATAGTTCTATAGCAAGTGAAGTTCATGCTGTATCTCTTTTAAAGGCAACGCCGTGTCGTGAAACAAAAATTAGAAAACTAAAGAAGAGACAGCTCGAATCTTTGTTTCGCTCTCCAAAACCTAGTGCATTGAAATATAATAGCTTGAAATAGCAACTTACTCGGCATTTTGACGAAACAACTCAAATTAAAGCTGATCAAGTCAAACAAAATCAAATCCAGGATGCCGATAAATGGGTTGATCTCTCTGAACATAGTTTTTTCAATTATATTGCACATAATTTACAAATTATATTTTATAATATCTTGAGAAATAACAGAAAAGTCAAACAAGCTTTTGCTTGATGCTATCTATTATCTATTTCGTGCATGTTTTTAAATCTTTCTTTCAAATAAGATATACATAAACTATATTATGTGTTTTTCAATCACATTTATTAATGAAAACCACAGAGAGCTTAAAAAGTCCCAAAATTGTCATTATTTTTTGAAAATAATTTTCTTTGCGTCCAAATGTCCTTCATTTTTAGAAAATGCCACACACACGCAAATCACCTTTTTTCAAAATTTGTTATTCATTTCAAAAAACATCATCATCATTACTTTATGTACATTTCACTTCTTCCGTGAAGTTATATTGTAGCAAAAATGTTTGTCTGGCAATCCACGCTTCAACTAACTGTCGATATGAAGTATCCAGACCATAACGCTGGCTTCTGGCATTATTGTTTTTTAATGAGTTCGTCAATGCAAATTAACATGGTGGAAATTGTTGAGAAAATAATGAACAGCTCTTTGTTTTCCCTAACATAACATTAGGTAATAAAAATCGACGCAAAGCCAATAGTCACAATGCCAACTCTCCCTAAAGCCAAACGCTGCATAAACTAATAACATTGCAAGTTAATATAAGCCTTGTAAAATAAAGGGACAATTGACAAGAAGTAGCTTCATCACGTGATAAGCAAACGACGTCATTTGGGAGCCCCCTGACGTAGTTTTGGCCCCCAAAAATGCCCTCAGAAATATAAAGTAGAAGCTTTTGGGGTTTAGGTAGGTTCTTTTCATGGTTAGGTGTTCCCTGAACGGGAGGTTCGAAGCGCGGTAACCACGGCATTGGCTTTTAGAATCGATTAGTATAGTAGTAAGTAGTTACTGCTCTTTGGCTGGTACTATAAATAGTTACAGCCTTAGAGCTTAGAGTAAGTATGTGCTGACCAGTTAGGCATCTAGCGAACGTGTGAGATATATATTCCGTCATTCATTTCCATTTGAGTAGAATTAAAGAATGTCTAAGATTTTCTTTTCGTGACACTCGTTTTTTAAAAATTATACAGAAATTAAAAGATGTGTACCCATACGGATGAGTATTCATAACATGGAACAACTTCCATAGCTGGATGACTGACTTACCTACTGATTGTTAAGGAAAGAAAAAAGCATTTGAAATTCTTTTGTTGACATTACCTGTTCATCGAGAGCTTAGCTGATAGAAAGTCATCGATCAGTGTTATCAGAAGCACCGTGGTGAGTGGTGAACATTGAGAATTTAATACGCTGATTGTTCAGTCTTTGTTGCTAAAAACCGGCTCCATCTCGTGAAACAAACTAAACGAACTTGATTGGGTGACAGTCACCTGCTAATAATAATAAATAATTTTAATAAATTTTTGATTTTTTTTTTTGTATTTTAATAACCGAAAAATAAAAGCAATTTGAAACCAGTTGAATAAACCTGTTGTCACGATCTGGAAATTAAATTTACCTATTTCATATAGTATACGTAATAAAAATTTCTGCAAGGTTAAATATTTTGACGACACTGTCATCAGCAGAAATGGCTGAAAAAGTAGCTTATGAAAAAGTTTTGCTTAAGAAGCATTCTCGTTCCCTGAGAATTCTTTATGACAAAAAAGAAACTGCAATCACTCACGCCAGAGAACAAGTTCAAAGTGAATTTTTTTCTGCTTGACATCAGTAAAAGAAGGCTTCACTAAAGTTGAAGATATCTCAAATTTAATTTTTTTTCTTTTTTATGGAATGAAAATCTCGGAGAATTCGGCGAGAAATTAACAACTCATTGAGTAAAGCTGTACAAGAATTGCTGAATGGCTGAATGACATCAATAAAAATGTCATCATGGAATTGAAACATTTTGTATGATTTGAGAACAGCATATAACTCTATTAACTTGTTTTTTTATTATTTTTTTAATTATACTAATATTGCTTATGTAAATTTAACGAGGATAGAAGTCTAATGGGAATCGGTTCATTTCATTCAATTCATTGTAAATTCAAAGAATTTGTATACTAAATTTAGTAGTAGTTTAATAATAGATTTAAAAATTGATAAGAAATTTCAGAACTTCAAATAAATCAACTAGTTGTTAATTAGAAATATTTTTTATATTTATTTATGTTACTATTGTTATTTTGAATATCGCAAAAGTATGTGTTGAAAAACTCGTTTTTTCCTTTACTTGTTTTCACATAAAATAGTAACAAATTATCTCGATTTTGGCTATGTTGTCCATTGAAAAGATTTTGCTCAACCGATCAAATACAATGATATTATCCACAACTTTTATGAGAAAGTTCTGCCAAAACTGTTTTGAATAATGACATATAATATCGACAGCGATTGAGAATAAACACATTTTTCTAGTGTTATATTTTTTTGTTCTTAGGTAGGGGGCGATCTCCATATAAACACGGCCCTGGAAGCAGCTGCAGAATTTTTCCTGACGAATAAATTTAAAAATATCTTTGCTTTTTTTCTCGTAGCATGATTTCTGAATCTAAGTTTTAGATCCTTGAAAATAATTTGACGCGTCGATCAAAAATTTCAAAAAAACATTAAACTGAAGGATGGTTAGAGGCCCAGACTGAACATGAAAATGGTCGGGAAAAGAGAGAGTAGTTTGTTGTGAATGAGGCTGTGGCATGATTGAGAATTGATCTTACACTGGTCTCGACTTCATCAGTTTTGCAACTCTGTTAAGTCTTGAATCGTGCCGATAACCAATATTGCAATAATCTGGCCCAGTGTAGTTGGAACACTTTTGAAATAATGAACCCTAAGGTTTTTTTTTTTCAAAATCTTCCCAGAAAAAAATGTTTCAACTAGTTTTCTTGAGTTTGATTCTGTTTTTAATCGCTCGACAGAACTATTTTTAAAAGCATTGAAATTTATTTTAAGTTAAAATTATATCTTGCCGTTTCTTAAAAAATTAAAGGTTGGAAAAAGTTGCCAAAAAATTCCGAGTTGACTTTTACATTCTGAACTTTTTAGTGGTATAGCGGTAAGGCATTCGCCTGTGGACCTGAGAGTCGGCTGTTCGAATCCCGCCGGCGTCACCAGCGTCTGCAAGGGGTGTGGGTAGGCTGCCTCTGGTTGTCAGTGGTTGTCCTGACTAAATGGGCCCACAAGTGAGTTGGATAAAGTTGGATAAAGTGATTCGTGGCTTAGAAGTCCAACGATTAACGTCACGTTAAACATTGTCAAACTTTTACGTTTTTATAAGTTTTGAAGCGACATAACTGACACAAGTGATATTTATTTATAAACGAAATATTTTTGAGTACTCCGAAACTTTTTACCGGCTTCTTAAAAGCAGTTTTTTGTTGCTGACAATATAACTTTCAATCGCGAGCACACAACTTAGCGGCGGCAATATACCTTCAACAGTCATGGCGACAATACGAACCTTGCAAAAAAACAATTATACTCAGATGAAGTCAGACAAAACAGTGACACAATTTTCCCATAAATCATGACCTCTTTCACCCTTCGGTACATCTGGGGGCGCCATGTTTGTTGGACGGACAGGCACGTGACCGCATGATGTCATCTTAAAGTTCACGGCCAATGTAAACTTGCATAACTCCGCCAAGTGGAGCTTGTAATTTGATTACCGACGGAGTCTGTAAAGCATCTGGTCGGTAATAACGTCAGCTGGAAGTTGGTAGCTGGAAGCTGGAAGTTGGAAGTCAATGCGGAGAATGAACAGAATTAAAAGGTTCGATTTTACAGATTTTACGGATAACTTGGAATTAGTTGTCCGTAAAATCTAATCTAATGTTGGAGTTTGAAGGTGACAGTCGTCAGGAGTTGTCAAAATGCGTCAACCTTGTCAAATGTTTTAATACGGTAATGTATTAAAAAAATTAGAGATTTGGAAAAGTATATATTATTATTTAGTAGTCAAATGGTCTATGTAATTTTTACGAGCCTGTCTAGAAATATATTTTTATTTATTTATTTATTAAAAATAGTAAATAAGACTCAAATATAATGAAATTTATTATTTCTTATCGATAGATTTTAATTACAATGGTGATGATGATGTGATGGCCGGCTGTAGATTGCCAGCCATGTACAGGTTATTGATATTATGCGGAAATGGAATGCTGAGGACCACCAGGGTGCAAATGGAAAACATTTGTCGTGTTCTGTCCTACGTCATTTGCCATAATTCTGAAAATTGGAAAAAAGAAAAAAAGAAAAGAAAGAGATAGTGGCAGAGACATAATTAGGCATAGAGAGGGGCATACAAGCAGAGGAAGAGAGAGAAAGAGAGAGAGAAAGAGAGAGAGAGAGAGAGAGAGAGAGAGAGAGAGAGAGAGAGAGAGAGAGAGATGCAGAAACAGGCATACAGGCAGAGGAAAAGAGACAGTGGCAGAAACAAGCGTACATTCAAAAGGAGAAATAGAAAACTACTTGCGAATTCTTTGCTTAAACAAAAAAGAAACATTATTTCATTATTGCCATTATTAAAGTCGAGAAATATCATTTAAAATATAAGTAATTGGAAAGTGTCACCATTCGCGGGAGACGGCGCTGCTATGATGTCACCATGATGAATTGTTCACGTGACGATGACGTCATAATGACGTATTGATGATGCGCCGGCGGGAATCTCTGCGTCAGGATCTTCCTGTTCGAGAGCTGATAAGTAGTCTTGTTGCGTGTCCTAGTGGTTATGCTTCTTTGTGGTCCTGCCTCGTTGTGGTTCTGTGTTTTTGTACTCGTGCGTACTTATTTTTGTTTATTTTAAGAGTTATTTTTTTTTATCTATTTGTTAAGTTGTGTACTGTGTACCGGTTTAGGAATTGAGTATAATTAATGAAGCACAAAAGCTGATAGCTGAAATTTTCACAATTCCAATCTGTTCATGATAAAAACATTTTAATTTTACTAATTAAGACAAAAAAATCGATTTATCAGGTGAGGTTTAAAACATTGCGGTCCAGTAAAAGTTTTCTGTTTTGGAACTTCACGGACAACAAGACCAACCAACCGGCCTCGGACAACAGTAGTACAGGCACAAGTGCAGAACGCTAATGACGAATCGCCATTTTCATTATTTTGATCACGTGTCATGAAATCAACGTCACTTCCTGTCCGACTGTCATGTAGCAATCGTGCCACTCTCTCTCGGTAATGGATAGGCCCCCAGCATCGTCATCATGGAAGCCACCGTGTGTGTGCAGCGTTGGTCCTCTCTTATCTCTTTGAGCGAGTGGGAGGCGTCAGGACTACTGTGTCCTCGTGAGCGAGACTGGCTTGTCTGGCTGAGTTTGCCTCTATCAGTCTGTTTGTCTCGTTGTTGTTGTTGTTGTTTTGTTTGTCTGATCACGTTTGTTTCAGTTTGTTTATCTCTGACTTGTTTAAACGCTTTTTTAAATAATGTTATTTATAATACCTATAACCTACTATCGCCCAACGCTATAACCTTCCAAAGAATCGCTTAGTTCTAATAAAAATTTTTAATATATACACTTTAATATTATTTTTAACATTTTATTTCATTAGTATACGAGCGTTGTTTTTATAAAAATATTTTTAATAATGTTATTTGTGTGTGTGTTTACTGTTTAGTTTTAGTCAAGTTCCGTTTCCGTTATCCGTAATCAACAAATCTTCTACTTCCATCTTTGCAATTTTACGGATACTAGTTGGATTGCCTGATATGCAGCCCCGAAAATCCCGACAAATATTTTACCGAACAACAATAAAAACGAACAGACGACTTGTTTTTTCATTATATTTATAGCAGCAAAGATATATTAAACCAAAAAACTCGAAAGAAATTATATCGAAGAAGGACAGATGATGACGATGATGACTCATATTCTGGTGACTGCGTGCGACCAGTGTGTGTTTTAAAAAGATGTAAATGACTGCAAAATTAAATATAAATTTATAAAACACATAAAATATTGCACAATCGAACCAACGATTAACTTCACGCACGCACGCACACACACACACACACACACACTCAAGAACACACATTCACACTCGCATACACACATGTATATCAAGCTCTGGCAAGTCAACTTGCGGAAATTAATAAATGCCATATAAGGTAGAAAGCTCGCAGGCTATAATATATAAGTGTAGCTGACCTCTTAAACTTTGCTTTCACACTTTAACTTTATAAAATATCTTGACTTAGCAGGTTCAGAAAATAAACAGATTCGTGTACAAATATTATACATTGAAAATAAATAAGATAGGTATACACACGATACAGAGTGAGAATTACAATAAAGAGTGTGAATTAGATTCGAAAACACAGCTTATTCGCACATCAATGAAAGCACCAAAAATGACATTCAACAAAACCGATACGCGTACATTATTACCTGCACGTGCATACGTTTGTGTGTGTTTGCTCACGTACGGATATACAAAGAGAGGCGATGCGCAGTTTTTTTAAACATGGCCGCTGGTTTTGTTTACAAAAAAATCGCAAAAATTATCAAAAAAAATTGAAAATAAAAATCAGCACAATAGCAGTGATAATGAAAAATGAAAAATGAATTCAATAACGAATAATACTAATAAAAATAATAATAGTAATAATGATGATAAAATAAATAATTAAATAATGGAAACATAATAATAATAATAACAATAATAATAATAATAATAATAAGCATACTAATAATCAAATCTATCACTTGTGTATTTTGAATATCAGTCTGAATTCGTAGGCTGTCAGCAGCATCAGCATCGATTAATTTTATAATCCGAAACGGTGAGACCGCCCACTGAACCGTGATTGGTCATTAGCTCGGCGGTAGGCGTGGTTAGAGTGCTATTGTTTCCCATGTAGTAGCCGTAGGGAGCTAAAAATAGCATTTGAAAGTAATGAATATTCAAATATGAATTGGTTTTTTTTTTAATCACAAACTGAACGATCAAGTTTTGGTGTCATAAGGCTGGCAAATTTGTAAAAAAAATAGAGATTTTAAAAATAACGGATGATGGATCGTAGAGGGAAACATATATAAACATATATATACAGGGGCGGACTCAGGGACTCCTGGGGGGCAGTAACGCCAATTGAAATTTTTTTCCGAAGATTTTCACATTTTCTCCTCCGAAAAAACTTGATGACCGCGGGGGTTTTAAAAAAAAATCCAGAAATTACCGTCATTTCTGAAAAAATCTAAACAAATTTCTTGTAAATAATCCGGTGAAGGGTTGCATACCCCCATCCCCAGCCTCTAGATACGCCCCGGTATATAAATTAATTTTAACGATTATCAATTAGTTATATATCAAGCTGTCTGTGCGCTGTGTTGCTGCAGAAATAATCAGTTATTATTTATGTTTTAACACGAATGTCGATACAGAATTGGCTGCTGGTTAAATTATATAAAAAAACAAATCTTCAACATCAATCATTTCACTAACAAGCTCTATTTTAGAGTTTTAACTGAAATCACAACAGCCAATAATGTTAAACGGTTTTCTAATTGCGTTTATTGAGAGAATTTGGTTTTTTTTTTAAACTGCTAATGCAAAAGAAAGTGTACATTTGTTGAAAAACTGGTATTAGAATTATCAAAAAATATTGATGCGGGAGGGAGATTGCAAATTCAGACAATAGCCGTATTAATTGGGGCTTTTGGGGAGCATCAAAATTCGAAATATAAATATAACGCAAAAAAAGGTTCGTAATACAAAAAAATGGTTCGTAAAAAACTGCCACTTTTTAAAATTTGCAAGTTAGTTAACAAATACTAAGATATTTTTATAACGATTTATAGACGACAGGCATTAAATAAATGTAACAATAAACTACTTATTAAAATGATTCAACTTACCACCGTATCGAACTGGATCGTATGGGTATTGAGCGTGAGGGTAAGACATACCTGAGCCGTACTGAGGGTATACACAATTTCCTGTTAGGAAGACAAAAAATTGTACCAATTAAATAAATAAAAATAATAAATTACTACAAGATTAATAATTAATTGAATTACTATTTATGTTTTAACACGAATGTCAATACAGAGTTGATTGCTAGTTAAATTATATAAAAATTATATATTATAAAAAAATTATTAATTAATTTTGTCTCAATAATTAGACCAACCGGCAGCTAGCATGCCGTAGGAAGGCGGGGGGTGTTGTTCAATTGGACAGGACATGGAGGAAGAATTACTGGTCTGGTGGTGGGGAAAGACCGACCCCGGGTTGTAGTTGTCCAAGGCCGAAGTTGCTGAGAACGGTGCAGTCGGGTGTATAGAGGTGTAGTAAAGGCCCGGTCGGTACTGGGGCGGCTGAAGGCCGGCGTGGGCCGAATAGGCCGATGGATTCGGGAAGCGCGAGGGGTCGTTCGGCGAATCGGGATCGGGTTTTGGCGGTTTCGGGCTGTTCTTGAAAGACCACGCCTTGTGAAAAAAAAAATTATTGAACAAATTGAAAAAAATTATTGACAAAATTAAAAAAAATTATTGACAAAATTTAAAAAAAATTATTGACAAAATTTAAAAAAATTTATTGTAAGTTAAATATCTACAAAAATGTAAACTTCAAAGCTAAGCGCACCTGGTTTTCATTGGAGCTGCAGTGCCTTCTGTTATCTCCTCTTTGATCGAGACCTACAAATAGTTTTATTTTTGTATTAATAACAATGATTCTTATTATTATTATTATTGTTGTTAAAATTATTATTATTTTAATTATTAAACCAAAAAAAATTAAATAGAAATATGGTTCGAGACGTCCGAGTCAAAGTAATTTATGGCCAGCCATTATGAAGACGAATTAAACGTCTTCAAAAAACGCAAACGGCCAAACAAAACAAAACAGCGTCACACGACACAATGCCACACACACATACAAACACATCTGCCTGTTCGGGCC
>OZ022240.1:3832316-3839816 GCA_963978895.1 Erpobdella octoculata | reverse complement strand
ATGTATGTATGTATGTATGTATGTGTGTTTGTGTGTGTGTGGTTTATGTGCTTGTTGAAAGACAGCGAAAGTGACCTACTTAAGTTAACAATTCCAATAAAACTTATGATATTAATATTTAAAAAGTCTCCTCAAAGAAGCGCTCGGAAAAACAGAACAAAGAGCCGACATTTCCAGGGTAGGTATAATACCGCATAATACCGTATAATATTACGCCACACAGGTTAGAACACTTCTAGTCGCAACGTTAGTCGAGGTATAGCTGTCACCGGTGATTTAGAGGCGTAGTATGGTTATTGATTCCAGCTGTTCGATAACATATCATCTTCCTGTGGACAGATTTCCATAGCTCGATGCGGTTGACATTATTACTTACATGCTTCCCCTGTTTTGATTGGAGGGTGGTTATGTATATTTATCTATGCCATAAAAGAAAAAAGAAAGGAAGAAAAATCAACTGCACAAGCAAACAAACAAACAAACAAACAAACAAACAAAAGTTTTTTTTCGAGTCCAGCATTGAGAACAAAGAAAACTTTCGAAACAGACAATCGTGAGTCTTGACTGACAGATTCTTTGCTTATTTTTCTTCCCGCCAAAAAAAACATTGATCGTCAATCGTGTGTCTGTGTGTGTGTGCCCGTGTGTGTATGTGTGTGTATTTATGTGTGTGTGTGTGTGGTCTTTACAGACGAGTCACGCGACTTATGACGTCATCAATAACGTTTTTATTTTTCTTAGTCATCCTGATCCTCTCTGATTGAGTAGAGGGAAAAAGAGAGAGTGAGAAAGAGAGATAGAGAGCCTCGGCATAGCTATGTCGCCATTATTGCTAATTTTTATCATTGAAAGAGAAAGGGAAAAAAGAGGGGGGAGATGGGAAAAAATAGGATGTCATATTTGACGCACAGACGATGATGGTGTCACGTAACAACATCAATGTCCTGTCACGTCACAAACGCAATTTCGATATATATATATATATATATATATATATATATATATATATATATATATATATATATATATATATATATATATATATATATATATATAAATATATTGTGTTATTTCTTTTTTTCTTTTGTTAGTGTGCTAATTCTTTGACAATTTCGGTTCTTTCTGTTTGTTTACTTTTCTCGTTTTACTTTTGACCCTGAGGATGGCTGACATAGCTGAAACGGTCCGTCGGTCTGACAATAAAAGTTTAATGGAAAAGTTTTTGGCTAATTGTAGTCTCGAACAGAGAGTTTTGTGCCGAAAGGTCGAGAATTTGGCTCGAAAAGTTGTTTCTGCCAAATGGCGAGTTGTGTTTCTTAGAGCGTGTCTCAAAGATAAATTGATTCCACAGTTTATTCGCAACAAATATATATATATATATATATATATGTGTGTGTGTGTGTATATAAATATATTTTATAGTTAGAACATTACATATCATCAGAATTAAACCTGCACAATGTATTTTAGCTGAAATTTAAAGGCGATCAATCACACTTTTATACAGCAGGCCGAACTCATTCAGTCACATAGGAAGCCAAACAAGCGTGAACTTTGACTCACCGACGGGGTCATCGATGACACCTCTCTGCGGCCTCTTGCAAGGAGTCGAAGTGTTGTTGTTGTTGTGCTCGTGCGGACTGATGGATAGATGGTGGGGGTGGTGCGGGTGGTGGTGGGGGTGGATGTGGACCGCGACCGGGGGCGGGATCCCCAGTATGCTACCTATCGTGTATCCTGCAGGTGTCGACGGGGCGTGTATGGACTGGGGCGAGGACGGGCCATCGTGGTTTTGTTGCTGCGAGAGTTGCTGTTGCTGCTGCGAAGAGTTTTGTTGTTGCTGTTGCTGCTGCTGTTGCTGCTGTTGTTGTTGTTGTTGAGTAGGTATGTTGCTGTTGTTTGTCGATGTCGTTGTCGACGAAGATGACGATAAATTGTTCGGCGTGTGCTTCGTTTTTTCGGCAGCTTTGTTTCGAACGATCCTTCGAATGGAAATAAACAAACAAGAAATTACTACATTTTCTTTGTTAATAATTTATATGAATAAAAAAAACAGTTGTCATAAATGTAATTTTTATAAGCGAAAATAAAAATAAAAAAAACTGAGAAATTAAAAAAGGAAAAACCATCGACAGCGCCCATTAAACATCCCACGTGTAAACAACGACGCCACGAAGACTCCCAGTCAATAAATTTCAAATTGGACAGCCAGATGGGGAGTAAGCCGGTGGATGGATGGAAGGAAGGAAGAGGGATAAAAGAAAGAAAAAGGAAAGGGAAATAAATGATGGGAAAAGAAAGGGAAATATAAAAAGCACAAAAAGTTCAAAGGTTCGCCGAGGTTTAGAAGTGTTATTTTGATACTTGACGTCGCCGACATTAAAATCCATCGTTTCTTCCGGTTTATTAGGAGCAGCTGCGAAACTGGAACTGGAAAAGACCTACCACACACTGCTAGGACAACGCCGTGATGACGTGAGACCACAAATGTGCATTACACTGCCTATACAACAAATCTTTTACTGTTGTAGTTTGTAGTTGTGGTAAACTGTTTCTGCTGACCTGGGAAAGTTTACTCGATAAGAGAGAGAAAGAAAAAAAAGTTCGCAGACGGCGGCTACGCTAAGGAGTCAGCCAAGCGAGAACGTTGACGGGCATCCTTCAAAGGCACACGTGTCTGTCATTGCAATTGTTTGGTCGTTATTTTGTTGTGCCACAGTGTCTCACTGGCTGTCTCCCTCCCTCCCTCCCTTCTTCCATTTCCGCCTCCCTCCTTCCTTTTCTCTTTTTCCCCCTTCCACACTCTTGCTTTCTTTTGTCTAGGCTTTCTTTTTTTTATACAAATATAGATCGTAAATTGAGCCAACTGCTTTACGATCGTTTTATCACTACCATAAGCCAGAACCCGACACGGGCAAACCCTTTGTCGGAAAAACAAATCTCCCGAAACCTGGCCGGATAAAATCAGAAAGCATAAACATCAACGCCGTGCAAATTGTTCGCTATAATTTAACCAAATCTAAGCTACTGCATCAACCGAAATATTTAACAATCTAATTTCTCTCTTACGCGGATGATTATATTAAAGTTAAAATTTGTAACCGAAACTTAATTTCGAGAGTGAAGCAAAAAAATGCATATAAGCTCGGTCCAACGCCGGAACGAGTCCGAGGAAAACCGATCTATCAAGACACTGAAATGGAAGCAGAGAGACCCGTCGTGAACTCTACGAGAAGATGAAAACGGGGGGCACACGGGCAAGCACACCCCTTCTCCCTTCTCCATCCTCCCTCGTGCGGTCCAAGGACAGGTTGGCCATCAAAGAAAGTCAAAGACAATTACAAGGAAACGCGAGGAAAGTTTCCGCTCGGCTGAACGCAAGCGAGTCGCTGGAGCGTTGAAAACAAGAAAAAATCGCCAACGCGTGATGGGAAAACGTCTGCTTATAAACTTTTATCTGTTCAGATGTGCAATAATAATAATAATAATTGTTCTGACCATAATTAATATTCTAAGTTCAATTAACATATATTAATTGGAATTAATTAATATTCTAAGTTTAATTAACATACTAATTGCAATTAATTAATATTCTAAGTATAATTGCCAAACTCATTGTAATTATTATTCTAGATTAACACACTAATAGTCCTAGTACCTATAAAAAATACTGATAGTAATCCATATTCTGAGTATATATTAGCATACTGAATAATAGTGTAACTAGTAATAAATTATATTCCAATAATTAAATGTTGATTACCAGCGTATTGACTTGTGCATAAAAAATATAACTTCTTTTTTTGCTATGTTTAATTATATAATGAACTTTTAAAAACGTCAAAATGGTGGATGTGGAAATTAAATACAAATTAAATTTATTTCTTCAAAAATGGCCACCCCGGATTTCTCAAATATTGAATATTTTTTTCTACGAAATTCTCAGCAATGGTTTCTTCTTACACTCATGGTTTCGGTCACAACACAACGAAACATCAACATTCAATCTGAAATCCGCCACGAATTCCCGGCAAAATGACAATTCCAAAAAAAATAAAAAAAATTAAAACAACCTGTTGATCGATGAAACACTGGGCACGTTTTCTTGATCGCAGACACCTTCGGCAAGCAGCCTGTCCCTGATCTCCCAGGCAAACATGGTAGCGTTCTCTCGTTTGTACTTGCATATCGCCTCGACGACTTTCGGCGTGGCCACCTTCGGCTTGGAACCTCCTATGACACCTGGCTTGATCGACCCGGTTTCATAGTACCTGAGGAAAGTGATCACATCTATTAGGTCAAATGTCTAGTTTTCATCGTGACTAAAAGTCACTTATGTTAACTTAAAACAAATGGTATCCAACATACGACTAAAAAGTGATAGTTTAAGACATTTCTGTTGAATTTAGGTTTTAAATAACTTTTCTCAAATATCCGTGTATGAATTTATTAAAACATAAAATACAAGAATTGTCCATTGCACGTTTACAAATTAATGTAAGATTTATGTTTCTGATCTATCATGTGTAATGTTTAAAACATATTTTTAGGTGGTTTTAGAGCTTAAAAAAGTTAAAATAAAAAATTTAAAGATTTTCAATCAGATTTTGCATGCATAACTTTTACATACGGATTTTTTTCAATTTCAAATTTTATTGTTTACAAAATCTTTTTTTACGTATAAATATCTTCCTTGGAAGGATTTGAGTTTGTATGTAAATATGTGTGTGTGTGTGTGTATGTAAATGTGTGTGTGTGTGTGTGTGTAAATGTGTATGTGTATTATTCGGAAGTTACAGAGGGAAGTCACCTTAGGAAAGAATAGCTAAGTAATTGTATCTGTAACGTGAATCCACATTTAATATTCCCACGCAATCAATCTGTGCTTCAGCCGTTTGACCAACCAGGTGCAACTGAACGCATGGTTGCCTCATAGTTAAATCCACCCCACCCCACCGCACCCTTGCCAGTCACCATCTTCTTCTTCTTCATCTTCCTCTCATGTTATTTTTTCTTCTATTTGAAATTGGTCTGCTTCTTGGATTCGGCGTGCTTACAGTTCATCAATGTGCCTACTACTGTATGTTTACAAACATGCTGGCTGGTTATGAAATCAAATCGCCGATGCAGTGCATAGCAAACGAAAAATGGATTTGGTTAAATTTCCACGTTTCGCTGTCTCCGTCGATCAGATTTTGTATATATGGAAAAAATAATTAATAAAAAAAATGAATATTTTGAATATATTGAATTTCTCAATAATAATTATTGATAAACTCGTATTCTTGTCGAATATGCCTATTAAATCTGGTAAGTCGATGCCATTTGAAAAATTCATTTAGTAAGATAAATTCCGTTTATAATTTATATTAATAAAAATATTTAACGATGATACACACAGAAAACCACATCTGGCTTCATCCAGCTACAGCCTTCTCTAACGATTGAATGGATAGTCTTAAACAAGGAGCGTCATTTCGGGGGGGGAGGGGGCAAACTTTTCCCCATACTTTATTTTCCAAAAATTTTCTAAAAAAAACTATACTATTGCCTCTAAAAATAGCCGATGACAGGGGAGGTTATGCCCCCTTCCAAAAGACGCTCCTGTTTTAAACTGACAAAAATAAGCAAACGAAAATACTCGTTCATCCCTCGGAATCATCAAATGTCCTGCTAACTGAACACCATATAATCTAGCCTACTAAAATATATGAGTTTTCATATCGCCCATGAATATTTATTCGCTTCTTATAATTGCTCATGCAATGCTAAGGAAGCAGGATTAGCGAAGTCATAAGCCAATTTAGCTGCAACGAAGCCGATGCTATTTCAATCTTCTCTACTAGCTTTACGTGATTGATTGATTGATTGATTGATTGATTGATTGATTGATTGATTGATTGATTGATTGATTGATTGATTGATTGATTGATTGATTGATTGATTGATTGATTGATTGATTGATTGATTGATTGATTGATTGATTGATTGATTGATTGATTGATTGATTGATTGATTGATTGATTGATTGATTGATTGATTGATTGATTGATTGATTGATTGATTGATTGATTGATTGATTGATTGATTGATTGATTGATTGATTGATTGATTGATTGATTGATTGATTGATTGATTGATTGATTGATTGATTGATTGATTGATTGATTGATTGATTGATTGATTGATTGATTGATTGATTGATTGATTGATTGATTGATTGATTGATTGATTGATTGATTGATTTATTGATTGATCATGGGCACATGGGCATATTTTAATGTCACACACGACCTTAACAATTCACTAAAAAGGTCGTTTCCCTAACAACGGATTGTACAAGAAAATTAAGAAAACATTAAAGATTACAGGAAAGAATTGGTTCTGTATATGTTTTCATTTAAAATTTTAATGGTTCACTGCTTTTTCTTAGCCGTTATTTCAGATTTTATAATGTTTTAGTCTGCTGAATAATTAGCCAATTGTTATGCAGCAATACTGATGCCCGTAATAATGCTAATGAATATGCATTCAGCTTCAGCAGATTCTTATCAGCTTTAGATCGAAATGAAAATTAAATGAACTCCAAATAATAATATAAAAAAAACGCCACAAATAATTAATTGTTATTTTGAAACAATTAATAAATCAATAATTATATTATTCTTTACAACAATTCGAATGAACGAGTTCAATTATTCATTAACCTCATAAAACACGACAAACCAAAAGCCCAGTCATCGGACAACTCGGGACAACAGACCACAAAGGTTGGTCAGCATTTGGTAAAAGCAGACATCTTGCTTAGTTTATGGTGATGGGAAACGATTTTCTTTTAAATAAACATGCCGTTAATTCAATTGAGGTCTCCAATTAGCATTCAGGTCAACAAACGAACGAACATCACTGACCATCACTGACCATGTACGGCCCTTCACAACTGACCTCCTCTTCTCTCTAAACAACCCGATCTGGTTCCGAAAGGTTTATTAGAAAACCGGATAGTCGCTCCTAATGCTGTGATTTTGTTTGTACGCAAAAGTATAAACTAGTGTGTTTCTTATATATATTTAAAATTCTTAAGAATCTAAACGAATAAATTATGCTAATACGATAATTCTTTAAAGGTACTTATATATTGAAGTATAAACTAGTGTGTTTCTTTTATATTTAAAATTCATAAGAATCTAAACGAATAAATTATGCTAATACAATAATTCTTTAAAGGTACTTATATATATATATATATAAAAACTTCAAGCTTCTGAGTGACCTAGTTTAAAAATCGAGCACTGAATGTATTTTCACTTTTAATATGTGTTTAATTCAAACGGCCTCGGAGAATGGCTTCGTGCCACGAGACACGCTGGTCAGTTTTGATGCGAGAGAGAGATCGAGAAGAGCTCATCTGCGCTCTGACCTTTGCACTTTAAGGTCGCATCTCATTACGGGTGAACGTCCGATGCCAGGATAATTTGCATGGATGGACCTCCAAATGGC